>PNEQ01035380.1:0-29580 GCA_003012365.1 Medauroidea extradentata | reverse complement strand
CCGGCAGAGTAGAGAGTATGGCGGAGAGGCAGGTGCAGACGAGTGGGTGGCTCAGATAACGGAACTGAAAGCTAGGCAAGAGGGGAGGTAGCAACACATGCTTTAGGCAAGGTCAAACTCCGCTACACGCGCTAGGCAAGAAGATGATACGCAAGAGGGGTGGGGGGATGGCTACACACGATGCAGACAAGGTCAAGCTCAGCTATGCACGCGCTCCGATCGATGGCGCACACCAGCTGTCATCACACTATGAATACATGGTTGCCAAGCGTCAGCATTTTGGTGCGGCCTCTTTTTGAGATATTACTTTTTCTGAAACTTTTGTTCTGAATTTAGGGTGCGGCCTGTATCTGCACACGGCCTGTATCTGCGTAAACACGGTAGTTAGAAATAATGATGATTTTGTGTGGGGAGCGAATCAGGAAAGAGACTTTCAGAAAGTAAAAGTGGCATTCCCCAGTACTTCAGTTTTTTGATGTAGATGAACCAGTGGTGTTATCTGTAGACAGTAGTACTAATGGCTTGGGCGCTGTTTTGTTGCAAGGGGGTTTGCCAGTGGTGTATGCTTCTAAATCTTTAACGTAAAGTCAGAAACATTGGGTTCAAATTGAGAAAGAACTGCTTGCTGTGGTGTTTGGATGTGAAGAATTTGTGCAATACATACTGTATATGGAAAAACTGTCCTTGTAGAAAGAAAAACTGTTCTTGTAGAAAGTGATCACAAACCATTAGAGAGTATTTTTTTGAAAATTGTTAAGTGAGACCCCTTTGAAACTGCATCATCTAAAATTAAGGTTGCAATTTTATGATATTGTCATTAAATGTACTCCTGCAAACATTTGCTGTTACCGGATACCTTGTCTCGATCTACTGATACCACAATAGTCTCTACAACCAAAGATGAATTAGAGACAGATGTTGATCTGCATGTTTGTTTGGTAGTCGATAACTTGTCATTTTCTGCAGCTAAACTAAGTCTATCAAATAAGAAAGCTGTAAAGATGTTGATATTGAATTGGTTAAATTATTTGTTCAACAGGAATGGCCAGATGTTGACAAAGTTCCTCCTAGTGTTCGCTATTATTATACTATCAGGCAAAATTTGTTTGTTGTGGATAATTTACTCATGCGTGGTGGTGCCAAAATCCCTGCGAAAAGAAATTATGGGTTTCATTCATTATTGTCATTTAGGCAAAGAAAATTGTAAACTGCGAGTGAAAGGTGTCGTAGTTTGCCCTCACATGTATAAGGAAATAGATGATGTTGGCAGTTGTACTATTTGTTCTCAGTTCGAACATAGACCACCACAGGAACCATTAATGTTGCATGATGTTCCAGATCTCCCATGGAAGGTATTGGGTGTCGACGTGTTTCATTTTAAGGGCAGTGAGTAACTTCTTCTTGTCGATTATTTCAGTAAGTACGTGGAATTTGCGCCACTCGGAGATCAAAGTAGTGAGACTGTTATAACCTTACTAAAAACAATGTTTGCCCGATTTGGCATCCCAGACCGGGTATACACAGATAATGGATCACAGTTCAGTTCTTCTAAGTTTAAAGATTTCTCGAGAGGTTGGAAGTTCGAACATGTTACATCCAGTCCCTATTACCCACAACATAATGGTATGGTAGAAAGGCATATACAAAGCCTTAAGACAATGTTAAATAAAGTTGCACAGGATGGGAAGGATCCACATATAGCTGTGACGGAACTGAGGAATACTCCAATTAATGCTAAAATAAATAATTCTCCAAAGGAGTTATTGTTAGGCCGTCCTGTCAATACATTGCTACCGTGTAATGGAGTGTTTGACCGGAAAGTGAACACGAATATTGATTGTTCTAAGATTAAAGAAAAGCTAGGAAATACACAACAAACTTATAAACGTTTTTATGACAAACATAGTCGACCGATAGCTAAGCCATTCTACGCTGGTCAACATGTATGGGTTAGACAACCTAATGAATTGATGTGTCCAGGTATAATCTTGGAGGAAAGTGATAAACCGAGGTCCTTTATCATCGAACTACTAGGGGGAAGGGAGTTAGTCAGGAATAGGAGCCAGATTTTTCATGCACCAGATATGTGTGTGGACAAAGAAGAGGAAGGAGGTTATGTATAACCCCCAGGAGGTTATGTAGAGCCCCCAGTTGACCAATGTGAGGACAGTCAGGTAGTGAATCCAGATAATCAACTGGAACTCAGTTCAGGGCCGGAGGTACAACAGTCTAGGTATGATAGAATTTACCGCAAGCCGAGCTATTTGAACGATTATGTGTAAGCACTACGTAGGGTGAAGTCGTCGTATTTTATTGTAATTTGTAATGTTATAGTGTTATTAAGATACCTGGAATGGTAATGTGGTAAGAGTAATTTTTTTTTTTGGGTAGTGATTGTATACTGTGAATCTAAATGTGTGAGAAAAAGGAGATGTCAGAGGTGGTAATTTTGTGTTATGAGTTTGGTTATGCTGAGAGATGATGGACAGACACGGAGTGATAAGACAGTCTGTTGGAGCCAGTTGTACATGTTAGTAGAATGTAACAAAAGAGTGTTACCAGTATGTAATGTAGTCAGGTGAATGGAGTTGTTGGAATAAATACGGACTGTGAAGCAGGATATGAGGATGGCTTCTCATTACAACAAATCTACTTACGAGTGAAACTTACGAGTCACCTGAAAATTGCCCATTACGACATCGTCGGAGACTTTTAAAACTTTGACCAAGTCGGTTGGAAACCATAATTGGGTGCACAGAGCTGGTTCGTGATTGGGGAGGAGAGGTGTTTGCATTTCGAAACAGATAGTACTGAATTTGAAAGGCTTTGAGTCGTCTGTGTAGGAGGGTAATGTGTTTAACCCCTGCGGATTAGTACCGTATGTTAGAATAGTGTTCGACTCTGGGGTAAAAGAGTACAGTGTGTAAGGGCTTTGCACTTGCATTGGCAAGTTATGTAATGTGTTATTTGTATATAATATGACAGGAAGCCGAGAAGATTACTGAGTGTGTGACGGCCTTTTTGGCATGTTGTAGGGCAAAAGCTCCTAGGTCAAGCCTGTAAAATTGACATTTAGCGAAAGGTCTATGTATGGATCTGTGCTTCTGAAAACTAACTGAATTGTGCCGAAAGAGGAATTGATGTATATTATTATTATTGAATATACTGCTTTAATTTCAAAAAGTATGTGTCGTTTTCTCACTGATCTATTGCTTTCCTGTTGTGATTGCCCCGAGCGTAGGTCATGACAAATGTTTCTTGCCTTTGGTTGGGTTTGGCTTTTAGGATCATTATGGCGGGAGTTTGGCCGATGGTGCGTAGTTGAGTTTTGGGCGCCTCTCGCCTTGGTAGTTGGTTCAACAGTATTGTTTACTGGTTGTGTATTGTATATTGGTTGTGTCTTGGGAATTTGGGAGAAGTGTTGATTTGTTTCAAGACATTAGTAATGTGTTACTGTGTTTAGTATAAGGTACTGAGAATCATTTTATATTGTATACTGGTTGTGTATTATAAACTGGTTGTATCTTGGTAATTAGGGAGATGTGTTGATTTGGTTAGGGACATTAGCAATGATGTGAAATTGGCTAACAAGTCGTTGAGGAGGAAGATGATGTGAGTATTGCTAGGAGTTAAGTTGATAGTAGATAAGCAGAGCATGCTGGGAGTCAATTATTGTATTTTCACTAATTTTTGATTTAGATGTTGGTGAACCATAATAATTCTTACTGACAACGGTCCTTTGTTTTTTTTTTTTTTTGTTTTTTTTTTTTTATTTAAACTTCAAGCTCTTGCTTAACTTTACTGACAAAGCTACTGTATGTTTCAATTTAATAGTTTTTAACGCAATTGTGATTTTGTTTCTTCTGATTTATAGTACGAAGGAGCCTTAGAGTGTTTTCTATGTGAGATTTTTATTGGGAGGTTGCCACCGCGCCTGGAGGTCGGAGAGGGTTGATTTCGAGAACGGTGAAGTGGAATTAAATGGTTGCAGTGCTGTGTTTGTGATTATGTTGATCTCTAGGCACCACCTAGCATTATGCCCGACTAGGACAGTGGTGGTGGAGATTCAGGGTCGCGTATTGTTCGGCTGGCATGCCTCTCCTCCCTGCGGTGATGTTGGCTGGTTGGTCAAGTTATGGGAGCACCCAGAGAAAACTAGCTCTCTCACCACGTGGACTATAAGGGCTGTTCACATACGGCCCCCTGCCCTAGGACCATAATTTTGTCAGCTCCTAATCTCTAATGAAATGACTGTACACAGTACACTTACTTAGTTGCGTGTTGATTTATTGATACTGAAGTACCAACTCTTGGTGATAAACTTGCAACACACACACGTGGTCACGGCACTCTTATAGTTACGTCGCTTAAACTGTTGAACTTACGCAGCACGTAGGCCTAAAAATTTACATTAGCACAATACAAAGGTGGTTGCTAGCTGTGGGCTAGTTGACTAAAAAACTTCCGGAGTCAGCTGTACCGAGACAGTGATCTCCCGGCCCGAACACGCAGGCGTGGAGATAAAGTTGAAGGATATTGGCGTTAAGTGCACCAATCAAAAACACGGGTAAACGGAGAGGATAAAAATAAGCATTGAATAAAATATACGTAAACAGAACTATGAATAACAGTGACTTACAAAAGTTGAATTTCTCTCCAGGACGTACGTCCTACCACGTGGCCTGTCGATGATGAACTGGGGCGAGACAATGGCCGCGGGTGTGTGCCAAGATGTTATTTGTCCCGTTATTCAATGTGAAATGAAGGTGAGGTGATATACATGAAAACCCTTTGCGTGTACGAGTGTTAAATAATAATTGATAGTGATTAGAACATACTTATACTTTAACACATGTGTAGAACAAATAAACATATACAAAATGAAAACACTCTTAAACATAATTACGTGACCATGTGGCTTAAAATTAACATAATGCTCTTTCTTTTACAATAGCGTGACCATTGCCGTTATTGATTACATAACAGAGTTCTTAAAATAATTTTGAATTGCTGAAAAAAATACATGCTTGAGTCTTTGCATGTCCGTGGTGGTCATGTTGGTGCTGGGTGAGTGGTGTGACGTCACGAGCATGGCGGTAATTTGAAAGCCGGTGTCACGCCCTGGTTTGTTTATGTTGCACAGCCTAACATTGCCCTTGAACTGTAATGAATTTAAACATTACACTTGAAGACTAACACTGTGGGAATTGCACTGAAACACTTGAAAACTAAGCACTGTGGGGACTTGAGGTAAGGTAGGTGTAGGGTGACACACAACAGAGAGAAATGGCTTAGGAGAGGGCCGGTAGCTGACGTCAAGTCAGCCTTACTTCCCAGACCACGGGGCTGGGACGACGACAAGGTTAACTGAAGCGAAAGTTACTGTGTATTATTTGGTAATAAATGTTTGAGAGTTTTTTTTCAAACTGAAGCAAAGCATTTTATTTCGAGTGTAGTCAAACCTGAGTAGCCTGTTGTACGAGTGTTTGTTTTGGTATAAATTTTTTTGGAAGTTCTAATTTTTTTCTTTCCCTAAATTTATTATTATTAGTTATTTTTTTAAATTTATTTTCTTCGTCGGTGTACTGAAGCGGTCTGTAGTCGATGATAGGTGCTTTAGCGGCTGTAGTATTATTATATTTTGTTATTATAGTAGTTTTAGTGTAGAACCTAACAGATACCTGAACCTCTCACTTGGTAACTCTGACTCCAGCTCCGTAAGAGCTGTTGCTACCCCTGGACTTGGACGTTAACTGGGGCTTCGTGCTATCTCTGGTGTCAAAATTTAATTTTTTATTACAGCATGTGTTGGAGGCTTTTGTTGTTTTTGCCATTGTTTTAATTGTTGATAGACATTTTAGTGTCGATACCTAACGGTTGAAATTGTTGGTTGTTTGGCTGCAGTTTTAGCCCATTACAATATATTTTAGTGTGTGCAGGTTTTTGCGTCATCTCGTATTAGAGCACACCCACAATCCATGACTGCTAATATTTTGTGAAGTGTTAAGGGAAATCTGGTTGTTTCAATTACAACATGGGCTGCATTTGCTGACTGGTCCACATATCCATTGGAAAGATTACTGTTATCAGTGATCCATTGTTATTATTTAATAATTGTATAGGCCATAGCTATGTGAGATGCAGAATGTGAAGAACTCGTTTGCCTGTTTCAAAAATGATAATCAAAGTGCAAGGATTTTAGGATGATGTTGCCGTCTGACAGATACCTCTGCCATTGTGAAGTCTCACAGCTTTTTAACGTAGGGTTATGGTTAAGAGGAATAAAAATATTCATCTTTGAAATTACATTACTGATACAATAATGGCATGCTACATTGTTGATGAAGTGCTGTGGTCTGCGGCACTGCTATTATATTAACAAGTTGATGCAGACCGCAGGGCCAGCGTATGGGTTAAGCCCATAACGGCGCAAGTGTGTCCTTTTCTACCCACCCAAAAGCATTCTCAAACTCTCCCATAATCGTTCCGCAACCCCAGTGTGTATGCATGCCAAATCATTCAGTGCGAAGTGTATTGTGTATCAAACAGCAGTGTACAGTGTGTGCCGAAGGCCATCAAGGGTTACCATGTTCGCTATGTTTACTTTCATGTTTTCAGCAGACATTTAGAAATGCATCACTCAATATCAGCAAAATATGTAACACAATTTATTATGTAATTTAGTGTGTGCCATTTTCGTAAGATATTAATATTTCACACGCACGAGGCACCGGAAGTGTGTAAACCCCGTAGCGAGGCAAGGAGCCCCTAGCGGTTGCCTTCCTCGTGGCAGTTCATCATCGTCTTCTGGAGAGGTAAGACGCCTGTCCGTGTGCTCATCATCTTTTGTTTCACTGATTGTTAGTTTTCCATAGTCTCGTTAGTATACTGGTTCACCTTTGCTTAGCACACGTTACCAGATATTCCCCATTGAATTGCGCATCCGCTTAACCTAATAATTGTGACCATTTTGGTATTTTTTAACTTAAACACCACGTCGACATCACCACCGCCACATGGTTAGGGACTTTTGTATCGGGAGACATCGGCACTCATCCTTCACCATACGAGGTTCGTTTTAGTATTGTTTTATTCAGCGTAGGTTTGCACACGTGTTGCTAGGGTTATTTTGTATTTGTGTAATATTTTAAGGGCGTAATTCATGTTTGTGTGACCGACCACGTGCAGGTTAGTACACCGCCATTGTGTTCAGCATACATGTAAGCAGTACGTTGTACATTCATTTCATTATCACGCACTCATGCAATTCATCTCGTTGAGAGCATCACTCTGTGTGTAGCGTGTTAAGTGCCATTCACCCCACCACCGGCCTAGCATAGCTCGCTACAGTTTTCGCACTGTACCGCTAACATCATTTGTAGAGCCCTACCACACTACAACGTGCACGGGAACGGTTGCCTTGTGACACGTTAGCATAGCTGCCAACTCTTACGATTTTCCTGTACAATGTACGATTTTGCGCCCTATTGTACGGTTGTACGATTCATGTGAATTATTGTACGATTTTCAAGCTTTCCAATTTTTTTCCCGTTTGCTTAGTTCATAAAGAAATCTGGTACTGAAATCCCATAATCTGGTACTGAAATCCCATCATTTCGGTACGCTAATGTGGTATATATATCTGACTTACAGTGTCGTATATAATAAAGAAAACTGTAATATTGTAGTTTCGGGAACTAACGTGCTTTATTTATAGCCATTGTACTATATTATTCACTACAGAGTACCATATTATTCACGCATCGTACGAACGTATCCCGAACTTTGCCGAACACACACGATTGATTGCAGTTGTCTTCTTTGCTAAAAATGGCTGTCTTGACTCGTGCAAACAAAAGTCATGAGACTGTTTCAATTTGAAGTGGCTTTCCAATTTACCGTTTCCGTGTAGTAATTGCTCAAGAACATGCATACAATTTTGTGAACTGACAGAAACTATCGTTAAATTCTTATTTTTCCAGCAAATGTTGAAGCGCACGTCGTAGTTGCGTAGTGTTTGTAAACATTGTTTTTGACCAGGTTAAATGTATCATTTTGTTATTGTGACTGTGTATTTTAGTGCCGGTAATTGTATCGACGTCGCATATTTTATAGTCGTAAAACGTAGGAATACTGCAATTTTCATATCTGGGAAACATAACTTTGCAGTTTTTACAATGACATTTTTATACAGTTGCCAAACCGTGCGGATGTAAAAACTGTTCAAAAATTTAGAGTACGTGGTATTGTATAAGAGATTAAATACTCTCATATCTGCACGTTCAACGATGTACGATTTATTTCTCAAATCCACGGTATTTGCAGTGTCGGAGAGTTGTGGTTAGGTGTGCCAAGTGTGATTAAATTGCCTAATTTGCACTCTAAGAATTTTTTGTGAATTTAAGGAACTGAGAAAGAGAATTTAAAAGCTGTATTACCAGAAATCGTAACGTAGGGGCCTATCTATTTATGTATTAAAATTGGTAAAGTTTGTAAACTTGCAGAAACCAAAACTACCTCTACTAGGTTTATTTAGATTTGTATGAATATTTATATTATGAGCAGTATTTATGATGGTACAACAAAGTAAGCCTGATTTATAATTCGTTCAGTAATTTCCCTGTTAAGTTTGTTTTCTTTATTATAATTGCTCTAGGGAGACTATGCAATTTTAGCCATGAACACAACATATGAATAGTAGTCAAAATGTTAGGTAATTTTAATAATTTTCAGCATATTCAAATTTATTTTGCATACAACATATTGACATGTTAACAGTGTAATATTTTATTTAAAAAATAGCCAAAGTGTTTTAGTTCGATGGCATTTACATATACACAACACGTGAAATGCCGCGACTCGTTCACGCAAAATTTTGCTCATTTTGAAAATTGTACTATTTCTGAATCCTTGAGGTTGGCAGCTATGTGTTAGTTAGGCACGTGCTCACCGCAACTTAACTCTCTACGCCAGCTTCCAAGCGAACCTGACTGTCCATCATAGTGGCCGCCAGCCCCTCGTTGCTTAAGGAGGTGCACCTTCTGGTGTCGTAGACTCACCTCGTACACCAGCTCCACACTGATCACTCACCAACCACGTGCGATATACCAGCCGGTCGTTGTCACTACGCAAAGTTCACTATCACGTGCACTATCGTGTGCTTTAGGGTTATTGTTACTGCAAAGGACGCATCACTACGTTTACCTCGCTGCGTGCGTAATTCAGACATTATTTTGGCTCTGTGTAACGTAAGTGTAATAAATCATCTGTAAGTGAAATATTGTTTACATAATTTCTAGACACCTAATATTGCCAGTATAAGCAACGTAAGTTATCAGGCGTACTGGGGGCCAACATCCAGTAAGTGTGTAGTTTCGGTATAGTCAGTGTCATATGGGTTAATCCATTCACGTGCTTTCACCACTCAATCACGCACATCAACGCGCCGAACGTTAAGTGGCTTTCAATCACTCACATCAACGCGTCGGGTGGGATACCGAACACACCGAACAAACCACACCCTGAGGCCTAAGAGTCTCGAAGTGCAGTACCTGGGGAGTATTGCTGGCACCCTTCACTCACATCAACAGCGTAGTTCGCTATCCCGATCCCACCCGAGGTAGGCGTAAAAGTGAAATGTGTGGCTATATATTCAGCTTGTATTATTAGCTTTTATATTTTGCAAAATAATATACCAATATTTTGGCAATTGAAAAATCTTATTAAACATTGTCTGTCCTGCTACCTCCAATGCTAAGCTACAAGGAAATTCCTGAAGAATGGAGATCAGTGTCTAAGAACACGTATCATCACATTATTGCAGCCACTGAGCAATAATGTACACAATTACAATATGGCTCTACATTGTGATCACCTTCTGACATCATTAGGAGGAGATTGGCGAGTTATGGCAACTTGCTAAAATATTAAGTCCCCCCTCAAATAAAGATGAGTTTTCCATTTGTTTGGTTCATCTTGCATTATTTCATTTCAAAGTCTATGATAAAGTACATTAAGTGGGGTGTACGTTTCATTGACAGCAAGATCATTAAACATTTATAGTTTTTCACAATTAAAGAATGACAGGAACCTGAAGAGGATTTCGAAGTACATATTTAGCCTTACTTTGGACCGCACACACTCAATCAGTCTAGTACCTAGAAGTGTTGGAAGGGGTAGTGGGTTACTGTCTGTAGCATACAGGTTTACATCAGCATATTCAATGACATACTGGTGCAAGTTGACAGAATTTCTACACATGATAGTGCAATGTTGGTTTAAGAATGCATTAAATTGATGCTCTCAGCCAATTGTACCAACCAAGGTAGCGCTACAAATAACACGTGGGACTTGCCTTTGGGAGAAACTATGTTCATTTCATGAATTCTTGACACATTAATTTAAGTTTTCCACGATTTCCCCGAAACCATTCCAGGAAAATGCTGAGACTGTTCCGTAACAAAGGTTATGGTTGACTCTTCTCTCGGACCTGTTATTGCATTAAGTTGTATGTCATCATCTCTATTCTCCGTTCACTACTACCGAAGTTTTAAAATAACCAAAGTAAATTATAAACAAACACATTAATTGGCTGCCAACTGTCGTACATTGTGAAGTTGCACAAGAAAGAGATATTTGTTATCTATCGTACATATAAATTTACAAGTCCATCACCCAATAAGAAAGTTTCATTTATATATATATATATATTAATATATTATATATATACATAACATTAACATATGTTGCTATATGTTTCTTACTATAATTGTGGTTAGTGGCCGAGACGTCTATGCAGTTTATTAAAAAGTTAAACCTAAGAGTTTCTTGGTACATTTGACAATATTTAACTATGTGTGATATTCTCATAATTGTTTGTGAAAATATTAAAAGTGTAGACCAATACTAATTACCACTGTAAAAATAAAACTATTACTTTTTTCTCACTGTATTTTTGGACACTATAGAGTTGCAGCTAATGCCAATTGTTTTTCAATTTTCTGCTTTGGTTCGTCCGAACTAAAATTCCTTGTTCTATTTCATTCCGGCCATCTCACGTCGTTAATATGCAAATGTTTACATGGTCAATAGACTTGGAGAGTAGGTTATATGATGTTTGACGTGAACAGGGAAATTGTGTTGCAAAGTTTCCTAAATGTGGCTGTCTGCAGTATTAAACAAACTGCAGTAATGTTTATACAGTACGGATAAAACTTTCACAAATTTTTCATAGTACCGAAGTACCATTTGAATATATGATGTGAATTATACACATATGTTTGGTGATTGACTAAATGTGATTTTCAAAAAGATAAGTACAAAATAATCAAAAGTACTTTACGATAAGTTTAATCTTTTGTCAACAATATTTCCTTCATAGAATACCAGATTTTTGTTACGTCAGTACCAGGATTTTGAGTATGATTGTTAGTTTTGGCTGATAATTGAAATTGAATATTGAAATGTACTGTAAATGTACTTAAAGTGAATATTTTTTCGAGTTTTTATGTAATTTTTCCTTTCGAATGTTAACATGTACAAAATTTTCACAAAATATTGTTTTTATTAGTAGTGTGTAGTTGTTTTATATAATATTAACAGTACACAGATTTGTCAGTTGGAAATAGTATGTTGGCATGCTGCACAAATTGGGTCAATCATAAGCTGGGCAAGGTGCAATGATATATTATTTACTTCAGAACTTGAGTTAGAGTGAAAGGAGAATATTGACCTCGCTGCTGACGAGACTTAAAACCTACGTACCTTACTTCAGCCAGTGGTTGTCCGTAGGACTAGTTATCTGAGCAGTCATGTTTAAATCAAGACACAGGTACACATTGTACAAGTACATAAGATACAACTGTGGAGTGAAACCCAGGTAATACATTTAACATGTGCGTAATAATGTTTTGTGTACATTATCTACTGTATTTACTCGTGTGTTGTACACACTTTTATTCCAAAACAAGTGATAAAAATTCAGAGGTTTGTGCTATACACGGAAAATATAAAAAAACTACTTGGAAAAAAGGTCAACAGGATGGCCGTGTTGAGGGGGGGGGGGGGAGAGAGAGAGAGAGGACGGAGTTGTGGTTGTAAACTGAGGGGTGTCAAGAGTGGGAGGCAGAGAGAGAGGGAATACTCTTATGGCCAGGCTCCTCCATCATTACTTTTCCTTTTCTTTATCTCCCTCCTCCCCCTGCTGTAACCAATGCTGTTAGAAGCCTAATTTTTTTTGTTTTACCTTATCCACGTTTCTGTTCAAAGTGTTGCTTAGTGCTTTCACAATATGTGGGTTAAAAAACTTGTCCGATGATTGCCACAAGTTTACTAGCTTTAAACTGTCGGCTGCTCGGCAATTTGACGTGGCAGAAACGAAAGTTAGTAGGTGGTGGACGGAAGCAATATGAGAAGTTAATTTTGATGTCTCGCGGCGATCAGCTATCTTTCCGTGGGGAAAGAAAGAAAGAAAGAAAGCTATTCTTTCTCTCCCTTCCTCTCGCGGGAGAGAGAAGGCAAGGCAGTGTGGTGGTTGGGGCCGCCACCCCAAGCCGCATTCCTAAACTCTGCTGTCATGGCATGTTATCATCATAAGCGATTGGCACACAATAGAGTAAGAGAGGGGAGGGAGTGGGCTGGCAGGCAGGCAGCAGCAAGCGACCTTGGAAGGCTATAGATAGCTGCGGACAAGGGAGGCAAGCCACACCCTTCCTCCTTCCCCACCCCCTCGCAGCTCCACCTCTGCCCAACTGCCGGGGCACACTCTAGCCAGTGTGAATGTTATCATTCATCTCTCTTTTTTTGTTGTAAGCCACGGTCTCTTTCCAACCCCGCTTGTCTTCATAAGTCGATGCCTCCCTCACACTGCTCCATCATTTCCTTCTCCCTTGTTTTTTTTTTTTACATGTTAGAAAGGGCATAAATTTTTTTTCCTTGGAACTTGTTGTGAAAATAGTAGTGCGCACTATACACGAGTATGTACAGCATTCACATCTCAACACTGGTCTTTCATATATACTGTATGGCTTTAATAATTTGTTCTGTTATTTAGAGTATCAATAGCAATAAGAAGTCTCGTGTTCGGCCGCAAGTACAACCAGAGTTGGATGTGGAGGTACTGGCTCGGACCAACGACCTTGGCAGAGCAAATACAACTACTCTTGTGAAGTGGCTGCGAGAACAGAACATTTCATGCAAAGTGAAGGATAAGAAGTCTGAGCTTATCACTAAAGTTAGAGCCCACCTGAATTTGCCACTACCATCATCAACATAGTACAGCATACAACTTTTACTTGTGTTTGAATATTCAATTAGGAGAGAAGTGTAACTTAAGCTGTTACCTTAATACTGTATTAGAATTTATAAGTAGTGAGTTATGTTAATTTCTGTAATAAATTTTATGTGAGACAAACTTTGTACAACTTAAAATAATAAAACTGTAGCCACACACAAATGTGTTATTTAATAGTTTTAAAATGTTAAAGTATGGTTCCAAGTTTCCAGTGTAATGGAAGGAGAGTATTGCAACAATTAATTATTGTGAGATAACTTTATCGTAATCATCCCACGACTCATTCGTTCAGAAATTGAGTTTGGAATAATTTTTTGAAGAGATACAAATTTCAATTATAAAGAATTAATGGTCAGCACACTGCTTACGGTGATTAATATGCATGGCATCTTTGTATGCACCGAGCAAGACATTTATTTTTAAACTGGCAACCCATGTACATTTAACAGGTGTTGCGTTCAATCTGCAAAAATCTGGAATTCTTTTGTTGTTTAACAAATATGTGTTCATGTAGGAAGGGGGTTGAGTTGAGGTTTTTATGAGGATGGTGAGGAGTGGGACTTTTCCAGCTCAGTGCCTTAAGGGAATGCATATAAAATACATATGGAATATTCCAGCTGCAAGAAGAGTATGAGAAATGTTTTTAGAAAAGTTATTTGAGGACCTTGTTTCAAGACTGCACAAGTAAAACATCATCTAAATTAATCCAAGTTCATGACCTTATTGAAAAAAATTTCTGAATTGTGACGAGAACAGTGATAGCGGTGAGTTTATAAAAAATTATACTAGCATCAAGAATAATCTTGACACACATGCTGCACTTAAGCCAGCATTGCCAGCTCTCAATGCAGAAATGTGCACCTATTCCCAACGTCTTGATGCAGCCCAGTGCCTCGGTACATGTTCACTCCAACAGTGTGATACATCAGAATCACCACCACCATGGCTGGTGTCGTGGAAACAAATTGCACCGACCCGTCGATACTGTCCAACACCATGCCAGGTGCTTGCCTGAACGTGACCTGCCGAGTTGAAACAAGACAACATGTTAACCTGTGGAGCAACTTCAGCAACCAGCAAGTGGTGGCAGAATGCAGCTCATGCACTCGCCAGTGAGAATCCATGCACCTACCACCCTATCTTCTGCCAGCACCACACAGAAGGGTGACAAAAGTAGGGAATGACCACTTTAGCTGGCCAATCACTACCAGATGCAGATGTCTACATGTTATGATCAGTATAAGGTCCTCAATTAAAAGACAGGTTATGTTTCTTGAAAGTATCTTTCGTACAATACATCCAATAATCAAATAATGCTTTTCCCTTGAGGAACAAAGCTAGGTTACTCAGTCTTGAAAAAACCACCCACATTTCTTTTGATATCTCAGAAACATTGTGTAGTAGAAAGAAATGCACGAGAGAAAAGTTGTTGCTAACAAGATCGTAAATAAAAGTCTCTGGGAAATTTTCCATATCCAAAACAGTTTCAAAGAGGTACAGTAAGTAAGGCTGACTTTGGAATATTACAAAAACTTATATTTCACACATATGTTAGCCTTGAACAAAGAAAGTTATTTGCGATAAATTCCAAATAATAAATATCCACATGACATTTCATAAATATTTATTCACAGTTGAAAATTATGAAAAATAAAAATAGTACAAAAGTGTCCCAAAGTCCATGCTTACAACACTGCAAAAAGTGCTTCACATCAAATATTTCCAAGTCAAAATGTCTAAAAAAACATGCAAACTCACATGTCACTTTAATGTTGCTTTAATTGTGAAATTTGGAAACCTTAGTTGTTTTTTGAAAGTGACTTGTAGACATATCTTATGTTTTATATCACTGCCAGGCTGAGTGGTACACTTCACTGGGCTTGGCTATCAGTCCTTGATGGCAGCAATTTTTCCATTACCTACACTACTAGGCCATGAGCTTTAGTAACTTTGTTCTTTGTTATAATCTGACAAGATAGACTGAAACGTGCACAGACCCCAGCTGGTGGTATGGCACACACTACTGTCATGTAGCTGATGCTAGACGTGGAAGGGATCAGTTACAGCTAGACTTGGGTGCACGATGGTTGCTTCAGTGCGTCGTGTCAGGACCTGAGTTACACTTTGCTTTTTAACCAACTCATGACTTGCATTCTCATTGTGGGAGCAGACCTCAGCTGGAAAACCTCCCCGTGTATGTAGTGCAAATATAAGTGGTCTGCCCTAGTGTGGCTAACTTATTAAAAAAGATAACCCTTCGGTTTGTACCAACGAGTATCACACGAACATTGAACTGCAAGGCAACACACACATATGACTGTCACAGGCATGTCAACTCTCAAGAGCAAAAATGTTACTTTCCTGTTCCAACAGATGTGTGGATTCGAACAAACAAAAAATTAATATATACAACCATTAGTGGCAATCCCTAGGCTGTATGTATAATACACCTTGTATTCTATCTAGTATTGTACTGTATTCACTTCAAAACTACACATCATTCAACATTAATGGTGCTCTCATTTATTTTTAAGGTTAATATGTTAGTACCTATTTGCTTTGAGTTGGCTATGGCAAGGCGACACAAGAGCAACAAGCTGCCTGAGATACTGCTATATTGTTTCGTCTAATCCGCTAGTGGCATTCAACCTTTACTCATAAACTCAATACATTAGTGCCATTAAACCGTAAGTTCGCTGAAAACTTCACACTTAGACCCTTACACATGCCTCTGTACCCATGCTTCACATTTATAAATTTTCAGTGCAAGACCTTTCTTAAAACTTAATTGCCAGCCGAAACATTTTTTACTGTTTGGGATACTTGAAACTCTGCAATTTCAGAAGTTTTGTGTTCTATACTTAAATTTGTCATTCTAATTACAGTATGTGTTTGCCCGTGTTAACTTTTGCTATCTGCTACAGACAATGTGTAGTAGACACGTTATGTCTTGTTTAATTAATTTAAGAAGTTAAACCTGCAACAGTATTTATAGTGCTAATTTTATAGGTAGTAGTGTGGGTATGCACAGTTAATTTAATACCACAAGATGTATGATCACGAATCCATTATCAGTTTGATGGTCTCATGCTTACTAAAATTAGACCGTGGTGCCCTAGTTTTCACAACACACTTTCTTTATAGCACCTCCATTAGTCTGGGACCATAATTAAATTCAATATTTCACTATTGGAATTCTTTCCCAAATATTTCTGGTTGTTATGAAGATGTGTCCAATTATGATTTCTCAGAATATTATGGTTTCTATTATCCCAAGTAACCATCTTCTCGTGCCATAAAATTAGCTGCCTCCCTGAAATACATTTTTGAGTTTAATATAATATACTGTAAGTTTCATTTTTATACTAGTGTAATTTAGTATTAGAGGTTTACTGAGGACTGCTTGGTGTTTTCCTACACCACGTAATGGTATGTTGTCAGACTTCCTCTAGCCTTAATTATAAACACCTGTATGTGGACCCACAAGCTATGCGGGATCATGCCTCTGCCCTGTCCACCAGTGTGTGTGTTCAGTGCAATGATCAGTGGTTCGTGTTTTATCTGAACTGCTAAGTGGGGGGAGAGGTTATAATGTGCGCTGTCTGAGTAGCTAGCCACCGAGAGAACAATTCAAGACTCTGCCGGCCTTTATAGTTGAAATAAGTCACAGAATAATCTGGTTTAATAATGTCACACATAGGCCCCGTCACTTTAATACCTCAAGTACTGTAAGGTTATTTTGTCTTTATTCACAGGAATAAGTTATGTAAACGTAATCATCCTCTAATTCCCATTGGGCGGCAAATCTCAGGCCAGAACATACTGTCGCCTCCCCCTAAATGGAATGACATGTGGTGCTATCAGCCACAACATACTGTTGCTTCGCCTTGCCCTGAATGGTCTGACATGGGGTGCTATCAGCCACAACATACTGTCGCCTCACTTTAAATGGACTGACATGTGGTTATCAGTTACTTCCACAAGGAGTGGTGGGTAGAGTTGGGCTAACTCAAGAGTTTTGAGACCTGAGCGAGGTTCCCCTGTGACCTTGTGGTAGTCCTGAATTCCTTTTACATGGACTTCTGAGTCGACTTAGACTCTCTGTGGTGTTCACTTATGAATTGCTGCATTCATGAAGGTAACGGGGGTGAACACTTAGGCAGAGATTTCAGAAGAAGGGAAATTTCAGGGTGGCCACAGAAATGGTGAAATGAAATTCCCTGACTTTTCCAGGTTTTCCCTGATAATTAAAAAAATTTTCCTTGACTAACATCATTTCGCAAATTTTCCATGTGATATTTATTTATAGAACATTTACGAACAAAAAATACAGGCTTACATTGTTTTAGTCTGAAATACAATTGTAAAGTACAACTTCGTATTTATAGGACCAACGAAAATATTAAACATAGGCTATGAAACATTTGAAAACTTCAACTTACCTTTCTTCCTTTGCATAAAAATTTACTTATACATAATAACAGAAACAACATTATGCTTTGCAAACACTACCTAATTTTTTTAATAGGCTACAGCAAAGGCTATATTCAGGCAAAAATTATCATTATATTATGCACAAAATCTGAGATACATACACATAATATTCCTACACTTACCACTTTGAAAGAAGACACTGCAGAACACTAGACTGTCTAGTTTGCCTTGATGTCTTTAGAATACAGCATCATTTAAAAATGCTACATAGCTGAACTGCATCACTGCTAAACCAGGATGGCTACAGGCAGGGAAAACAGGGAAAACCTGGAAATGTCAGGGAAATTTAGTGTGTCAGGGAAAACAGGGAAATGTCAGGGAATTCAGGCATTGTGCAAGGAATTTTGTTGAAAACATACCTAAATTGTCGGTTTGTCATTTTTACACAGTAATTTGAGGCATTCATCTGCGTAAAAATTATAATCTTCCGGTTGATATAAATTTCATACCGACTCCCTTTTCATTTTACTGTATTCATTAAAATATTATGATTTTACATTGGTTACATTGATAAAATAACAAAGTAAAAATTTCAAAGTGATATTATGATGAATTGTTCAAAATTAACCTGATTCTTCGTCTGAAGAGTTGAAATGTTTCTTCCAAATGTATGTATACTGTACATGAAATGACAGCTGTGGTGGGGGTATGCAGACATAGTAGTTTTTATAAGGCTTACAATTTTTGTGAGGATAGTGCAACTGTGTGAACTTTGTTTTAAAATTTGACTTGTTTTGTGAAAGTGATATTTTTTAACACAAGCACAGCACCAAATTCTGTGCCTTTGATGAGTTCTTTAATGTCATCGCAAGTGATTATTTGGTGAGTAATGTTATGATTTAATTTAAGGCATACTAAAATCAGATTTAATTTACATTTGGTTGTGATTTCTGGTCAAATATATAAAAAAAAAAAAAAAAAAAAAAAATTTGAATTTGTTACAGTAAAATATTTCAGTTGTACAAATGTCAGGGAATTTTTTGGCAGGAACTCTGTAGCCACCCTGTAAACACATATTTGTCACAGAACACTTCAGTCTGTTATGCCACACTTAGGGCACTAATGACAAGTAGGTTATACCCCAAACAGGTTAAGACCAACAAAATAAAGATACAACATAATAAGATTAACCCAGAAGCAAATTATTATTCCAAACTTCCTTTAGATACAATGAGATACAATTACATATAGTCTGGTACTTCACAAAAATCAAATGATGCTAAAATTACATTCAAACATTTCTTTAATTGTTAAAAATGAACACAGCCCTTTTATTTACCAGCTCAGAGCGAACAACCGAGAACACCACACTCTCTCGGCACGTCTTCACGAAACCAATAAAAGCGTTAATCTATATTCAACAGAGCTAATTCCCTTATCTATTAATGCCCCAACAAGGGGAAACTCACACAACCCTTCAAAATCATAACCTAGACACTTACCAATATTCACGTTCGACGACATCATAACCTAGACACTTACCAATATTCACGTTCAACGACGTACAGAGAGAGAGAAGAGTCGGAAGACTACCGTCGAGTACGACGTGCGAAAGCGGAGTGCCGGCGGAGGAACGCGAGACCAGGCTTGCGCAAGATCAGGGGAGGGGAAGGAAGGGGCATAAGGAGAAGACAGACAACGGGAGGGAAGGGCTACCCGAACTGCTCCGAACACTTACGAAGAATCACGAGGAGATCCTCGAGTCCAAGTGACGTCTCTAGATCTTGCATCATGTCCATTCATAAGCGGGCCGCCCCCATTTAACTGACGGCTCGCCCTGAGTCCGTCGGGACACACACAGGAAAATCCCGACACAAGTCTTGCACTGAAGTGAGCGTTAAGTTCACAAATAATGTGATAACCCACCAACAGAAATGTTTGAATTGAATGTACCATAAACATGAATAAAATTAGTACCTATTATAAAATATAATTAAATTAGAAAATTATCATTACAGTTGGCACTTCAGTGGTCAAAGGATTGAATACTTGCAATGATAAAAAAAGTAGCACTGATATCAACAATTTATTGCCTTTTTAAAGCTTGTATTTTCTCTCCAAGAATAGCAGTTTCTGTCTGTATGCTTTGCATAAGTAGTTGCTTTTTCCTCTTCAATTATTGTATTTGTACTGCTACTCTTTTCTTTTCACTTTTTGCTTTGTCTTCAGCATCCTGTTTTGTTTTTCTTCTTTCTGCAGCTTCTTGGTATCGAGCTCTAGAGTTACAGGCAGTGTGCATCAAATTCTTTGTAATTGTTACCTTCTCAATATCACCATTATTAACAACAGAATTATACACCTGTCTCTGTGGTATGAGAGATTTCTCAGCTCGATTTTCCATAATGCATTCTTTATTAACAGAAAATCCTCTTTCCAAGGAAGCATTTCCATGGAAAATAATAAAAAATTCCTACGCAAATGCTGCAAGTTGTTGTTTTTTCATTTGATGCTGATAACACTTTAATCCATAGGTCGTCCAAACAATTGTTTTCTCTTGAAAATTGCTTCATTGTTTCTTTGAAAGATACATTTTTGCAAATAGATTTAAACTGCCTCTGAATGCAGTCTGCTTCTAAACCAGTAATGTGGTTTTTCTGAACCAGATTTTGGAGAGCATATTCCAGCCACTTTTCATGGACGTTTGTGCACAATGCAACATCAGGATCTATACAAGAAATTCCTCTAGTAAAGGCATAAATAAGAGACCTTTCCAAAAATTTTAGGCTCATTTTCTGAAGACACATTCTACACTGTTGACGAAACATAAGAATGTCAACCTCTTAGACTTCATTTTTCATTTTTCGCAAAGCTTCACGAGTTTCGAAACTTAGGTTGACATCTTTGGCATCGAGTATATTTTTATTCATCTGAAATCATACTTCCAGTAACTGACTTTGTTCCACTCACTATTTCATCTTTAACAAATCTAAACATGACATTTTTCAAAATTTTGCTTAATGATTTAAACAGAAAGGGTGCCAAAGGAGTGTTTTACTGAAATTCTGTTAAAAATTGTTCAACTTCAGAAGCCACAGAAACAAAAATTGCCAGTTTGGAAACCAACAGATTATCCTTCAATGCTGAAGATACTGTGAATAAACTCTTGCATTTTGGTGACAACTTGGAATCTTTGGATACAGCATCAACATACTTTCGTACCATATGAAAAATTTGAATAGCTCTGTTTGCAACTTTACAGTTTTCAATCCGGTGAATACTGCAAAACTTAAAGAGGGAAAATCTTTGAACCTGAGAAATGAGTGAAATACTCTCGTCGGGCTGGCACAGCTCTGAAAAGTGTATACTACGACCACAAGAAATAAACTATGTCCCAGATAGTGGCTTTAATACAAGGTTTTGAAAGCTCCATGAATACTGTGAAGACTACAAGTACCAATGTCAAGCAACTGACGAGCCTCTCGATCTGACGATAATGCAGCACAGAGATCACGGTGGAACTTTAAGTTCACACTGGGACCATCCATTGCAGAATTTAGCACAAATCTATTTCAGACAGTGTCTCTGTGAATTATTTCAGCAGATCTTCAGCTGTAGCATGATTAAAAAATGCTGAGCTGAAATACCTAGTTGTAACCTGGCAGCTCTGTTCACTCCAGAATCTCACCACTATGTATATTTTTCCAAGTTGAGAAGTCTTATTAAGTGATTCATCGAACTTCACAAATATTTCAAAACACTGGGTTATGTCTTTCACCAATTAATTATGAAAGTAAGGAGCAATACCATGCAGTATCATATACCCTACTTTCTTTCTTTGCATCTGCATTTTTTTGGCAATTGATGAATCAGGAAACATCAACTGCATCACAGTCACATCACTTTCTGCACAGCGCAAAGACTTATGAGATACAATAGTTTGCATGCACCAGATTACTTCAGGCCTTGTCACATCTTCATTTAAAAGAAAGGTATTCACCCCAGAAGATAGCATTTTACTAACAGTTGCACATTCCACCGCAGGCTTTTCACCTATCACATCACTGCCTGGAACTGTAGCAGGAGTACACAAGGAAGAAGGTGGTGAATGAGATTTACTACAGGTCAAAATCTTTGGCTTACAAGGAAAGTACACATCCAAATTACAACTATTACGTTTAGACTCTTCATCAGCTTGCTTGTGCTTATCACCATTCATGTGACTTGTGAGGCTACGTTTTTCCATGTTACTGAGGCAAAAAGTTTTCTTGCACAGTGAACAACTGGCATGATTACTTCCAGTTTTAGGCCGTTCCAACCACAATGCAAATCTTTCATTTTGAAGCCAACCTTCTTTGAAATTTGTAATTTTTCTGGGAAACGCCATGTTGTTTTAAAGTTATAATAACTAAAATGAATAATTGTACTAATTCTTTTCACGTGTAAATAAAAGAAAAACTGCATTAAAATTAGCTAGCCAACTCACCATCCACCAAACATATTTAGCCATTCGAAATCTTGTTTCCGATTTAAAGTCTATTATTGAGTTGGTTCTGGAAATATAATTGTGTTCTGGTGATTCCATCTTCACTTCTAGGCATCAGGCCATCATGCTATATTAATAGTATTTTTTTTCTTTATATATGTGTGCGTGCAAGTTTGAATTTAGCTGTTAATGATACTAGCGCTGCACGCACATCTCACATGTGGCCAGCTCGTGGAACACTCTGCCTGTATATTAGTGGTAGCAGCAGTAACAGCCGGTCGTGTCTCAGTGAGGGAACATTCATTTCAGTGTTTAACTGATAATGTAGTGATGTATCTTCAACTTTAAATAGTTTAAGCAGAACCTTTTCTCTTTCACTCACTCACTCACTCACACAATCTCTATACATAAAAGAGAACACTGACCGACTGACTGACAAATCAAACTGCAGCCCAAACCACTTAACCTAGAATCTTGGAAATTTTTTGTGTGGGTTCCCCTCAGGTCATATGCGAGCACTACGAAGGGATTTTTCGAAATCTGACCACAAAGGGGTTGAAAAGGGGTGAAATGTACTTCCAAAGAAACGTCAATAGAGCTTGAACCCGATAACCTATCATCGTGATTTCTACTTTAATAGGACACACATAAAAATGCATATTAGCCAATTTAAGGATTTTTCGAAATTCAACATTTAAGGGGGTGAAAAAGCCTTAAATGTGTTTCCGATTATCAATATCTATAAAATTCTTCGTGATAGGGAGTTGATATTCACTTCAAAATGTTGCTTATATAAATATCCAAAAAGTAATTTAAGGACTTTTTGAAATTCGACCCCAAGCAGTAAAAAGGGGCTAAATGTGTTTTTTATGAATTGTTTATGTCACAAACACAATCGACTATATGAATTGTTTATGTCACAAACACAATCGACTATCGTCGTGATTTTTTTTAATTGGTTACAAATACAAATGTCTATCACAGGACTCCAAGACATTTCAAAATTCTTACATTAAGGGGGTGAAAATACGTGAAATGTGTTTCCGATTATTCCTCCATATCTATCGAACGAATTGAGATATTGAAGCGCTCTTTGCTTTTTGTAAATATCCCAGTACCGTTAAAATATATTTTCTGAATTCAGCCCCCTCCCCTCCGCCAAAAAAAAAAAAAAGGTGTAAAATAAAAAAAGGGGTAAAATTGTTTTCGATTCACAGTCACTATATGTCGATCCCATTCATTTTTACATTGCGATGTGATTATTATTTAAGATTGATGCTTACTCAAATATCTAGAAAGTAATTTCAGAAATTTTCAAAATTCCCCACCTACAGAGGTGAAAAGGGGTGATAAGTGAAGACATGTGTTTTTAATTAATCATCAATATATTGAACCCAAGAGACACTGTTATGTTTTTCACGTACCCAAAAAAGATACCAGTTAGGTAGTCTAAAATGTGATTCAAAGGTTTTCCGAAATTCAGACTCTTAGGTGGTGAAAACACCCAGATAAATATTCAATATGTATCAAACACATAGAGATAGTCAGTTTATTTTTGCTTCAGGACAATGATGAGGCAAGTAGCTGCAAAAAGGTATTACAATTTTTCAAAATTTGAATTCCCAGTGCTGTATAAGGGTTATTTGTGAGTTTGAATAAATGATCAATTTTGCTTTGACTGAACAAGCTATCGTTGTGATTTTCACTTTACTACATGAACACATATTTAGGGTGTGAAATTAAGATCTTTCGAAATTTGACATCTGAAGAGGAGAAAAGGCATAACATTTGTTTTCTATCAGCCAATGAAACTTATCTAACCAGTAGAGATATTGAGATGGTATTTGTGTCAGAATGATGCTTACTAAGTATCCAAAAAAAGTAATACAAGTATATTTTATAAGATAACTCAATTATTAATTTCATGGCAGACAAACCAAAAACAAGTACGACCAGCGAGAAACTAATTATACATGAGTTTTGTTCTACAGGTCTATCGCGACATGTTGTTTTACAACCTCAATGAGGCTAGGTAAGTAATATTTTATTTTAAATTTAGTTTCCATAAATAATTTTGACGTTATATGGCGCAGTTGTTTGTAGCTCAGGTCTATTGTTTCAAAGGGTTTTTGGCTTAAATTCCATTACAGCTTTGAAGTAGTGCAATTATGAAACACAAAAACGTGATGATATTACATTAGCACAATTTGGATGAAGTCATTCAAATGGTAAAAATGTATTATGCAGTCCACTATCCACTAAATTACTCGACAGTGTTATCTCACATATACCATCTCACTAACCTCAAGGTTGGGGCACCAAATAAGTTTATATTCCTGCTGAAACTGCCTAATGGTACTTAACTTCAAGTGAAGGTTTTGAACAACAAGTACAGTAGAGCCCCTATTTAACAAACTCGGGAATAACAAAAACAGTGATTTAACGAAGGAATTTTTAGGAACCTTAAAAAATAACAAAAAAAATGTATTGAATAACTAAGTGACTTTGATAAAATGGAATATTAATTGTAACGTAAGTCTGTAAAAATACTCACACTGGCCGCAGAATATAATTATTACTCCGTAGAAAAGCTCAACTCTTTCGCTGTGGAATAGAAAATTTTAAGTATGCCAAGAAAGTGTAAAAAAAAATTTTAAAAAATCAATTTTTTGTAAATAGTTTATTTTTTATTAATTTTAAGTGAGAAAACTACAAACATAGTGTTTTACCAAGTCATTTAATTCGGTGTTCAACTAAAGTCGAATGTCGCAGTTAAGGAGTTAAACCATTCGCCGAGAAAAAAAAAAAACTTTTAATTCACTGAAAACTTTGGCCGCGGGAGTAACTTTGAGACAAGCATGCGCGGGCACCACCGAGCGAGTGACGTTGTGTTGCATAATAAGTGCGCGCCTAGATCCTCATCCTAGCGGCTGGCGACTGAACGAGCATCTAGGCAGTCAGTCTCCACAGTGCGGCAGTGAACAGCACAGGAACTAATTCACAGGTAGTGCTTTGCGTCTCCGTAAAAATTACGCAGTATGCTCAATTGGTTTATTCTATTACCGAATGCAGTTGTGTCCAGTCTGATTATTTACTCTTGCGTCCTGTGATAAAACCAGAAAATTTATAAAAAATTTATGTAATATTATTTATGCAGATTTTTTGCAGTGAATTTAAACCATAAACTTAAATAATTTGTTTCTCCGATGCTTAAAAAATGCTTGAGTGCTAAGTATTTTTAGCGAGGGGACCAATGAGTTTGTTTTACGAGCGCGGCTACCTACAAGCTACAATGGCTGCTGCTGCGTGTATTTAATTATTATTTTACCGTTGTCTCGCATTGAATTTTTTATTTTTTTTACAATTTTTGATGGCAATTTCCTGAATTTTGTTGGTGGAGCGTGCGGGAGAGAGAGACAGAAATATTGACGGTTCGGTATTGCTAGTCATCACTTCTCACGTGTTGATGCCATGCGCAAGGACGGCCTAACTCACCATGCACACGCTCGCTGAGCGTTCCACTGGGAAGTTTTTGAAGTTTATTTCGTTGATTTTTTTTTTCTTTTTACTGTTGTGGCATACCTGTTGATGGTAACTGGATTTTGTTATTGTTTTGAGTCAACAGACTTATTTGAAAATTACCTTAAATTCTGACGGAACATGCCAGACGATTTAATTTTTTTTTTTGGGGAGGGGTGTTGAAAAACACGAAGTCGGATTTAACGAAACATCAATTTAGAGTACCATCACCAATGGTTATGCTTGGGGGTAATCAGTCTTTATATCACTTAAACTGCGTATTTCATTTGATTCCCCTCCTACATTTATAAGTCTGAAAATACCCCACAACATTAACTTTGCTATGACTGTGTATAAGGCCCAGGCAAAGTCGCTGTTAGTGGCAGGGACAAACTTAAGACTGCTTTTCGCGTGGACAGCTATAGCTACTTATCCACTGCAGAGTTCATGAGCTTCAATCTAAAACTTAGCAGCCAGCTTTTAGGCACTTTGTCTCGTCCAGCCACATATGTTGTGAAGATCAAGTTTATATTCCAGATCGTGAGAAGTAATTTATGCTTAACATAACTTAGATTTATTAACGCAAGTAATCACCCTAGCGTGCCTGCCTGCTCAATACCACAGAAAACGGCTCGTGTCTATTGAACTTTTTAATGTGCTGTACCAGTCCTCGGCCAAAGTAAATATATCTAACAGATATCATCTTTCATTTTACAAGTGTACATATGTGTGTGTATGTGGGAAAGGGATAAGGAATGCTCCTGGCCCTAACAAGAAGTGAAGGTTTATTCCATGTTCGAAACCACATTGATTTCTATTAGAGCTAAATTGTAGACAACTCTTTTTTTTTACTGACTTAGTCGGGTACAATAGCTGGGTGGTAGCCTGCAGTAACACCAATGTAGACCATCTCCATCAACACCTGAGGGCACACAGTGTCTGATATTTATATGTTTTTTTAAGCAGTAGCTGGATACACTCATGTATATACCTACATTAAATACTGTGAAAACAGTGTGTATGTTACAGGTACATCCAGTGGGAAGTAAAGACAAAATAGAAAACAGCATGAAGTATATTTAGATTAAAAACTAGTACCGTAAAACGGAGTGATTAGAAATACTGGGGTGAATATAAACACAACCTTTAAGCTAAATTTTCGGTATTAGTTCTATTTTCAAAACTCTGTTTTTATATAGGTGAGTAAAAACAGTTTACAAACAGTAGTTTCAATGTAATATAATTTTTTTTAAAAGCAAAAGGTGTATGCTAGGAATTTATTTCTAATTTTGTTTTTATTCACCCCATTTTATGGTTGTCATTACTATATCAAGAAAATTGTACTGCAAATATGAGATTAAATAATTAACTTGTATTGACATAGTATAAACATTTACACACATTATTTTCTGGATGCAAAATTATTGAATTCTGTATAAAATGTTTATCAAAATTAAAAATAATATATATATGCCTCCTAAAATTAGTTTTATAATAATTTACTTAAAATTTGTAACAGGTATAAATAAAAATAATTTTGAAATTGCTCACTTTGAGTAACACATGTACTAAATAAATATACAGTATACAAATGAAATTTTTCATGCATTACAATTACACTCCTATACAGTATTTTGCAGGCATTTACAGCATCGTATTTTTGATCTCTTTATTTTGTCAGACTTACCATACTCAACCTAAACAGTTTTGCTTATATTAACCAGCACATAAAGATGAATCCTCAGTATGAAAAGGCTGTGACTGGTGTAGAGTGTATGTGAAACACAAAACATATTATTGTTTCCTCTTTACAAAAGCAAGTGATTTTATTATTTTAGTTTGTTCTCTGGGACTATCAATACCCATTTCTTCGAGATCTTCAACAGTCAACGAATGTACTGTATGGAGGTCTACCTGAAATCAAAATTCAGAAGCATAAACTATTGTCTTTATCCTTTTATTTGTGAACAAGACTGCTCAGTTTGGCCAATCTGCCAAAGGTGGTGGTAATAGTGCGACTAATTTTCTCACAGTTTAGCAAGAATTGTTGCTGTTACACACAAACATATTATTTTTATTTAAAAATTGCAAAGGTCCAGTTTTGAAGGCAAAACTTGGATTATTAGATTTATATCACAACAGCAAACTGGCCAGTTGTAATCAGCCTGTTCACAGATAGATAGATTAAAATCTCAATGAACGATCCTGTATGGTATACATTATTAGATTTTTGTGTGTGTAAAAATTATGCTGTACCTTATGTTTGTATTGTTGAGATTGTGAAGACAGGAATGATGTCATATTCCATTCTTTAATGAGTCACACTTCATTCCACTTGTGTGCAGTGATGGTTGCATTATGACTTTGTGTCACAATGTTTGACAACCGTTTGACGTACAATACAGAATTATACAGAATGTCCCTGAATAACGTTTAAAGCTCGTCACATTGTAGTGGATGCAAAGACAAGTAAAAATGATAATGGACACTTAGAGTTGCATAAGCTGAGAACTAAGGTTCACATTTTGTGTTGACATAGCAAAAATTCACAATATGCGATGACTACCAATGGGTCAAGTGGGCTGAGCTAACAGTTCGGAGGGGCAGCTATGGTGTATCAGTAGTATCCCTCCAAGGCGATTCTGGTCCAATGCTCACTTGGGGTCACTTCTAGGATCTTATATGTGGGACTTGTGTATGAAAACGTAATCCAATCATGGAGAGCAGTAGTTCCCTTTGTGTTTTCATTGCAGCTAAGCTTCATAATCATCTTAGTCACCTTTATCCATTTGTTATCGCGTAGACCCTATCGTGCTACGTACACAACTACATAGGCTCACTGCTGCCGTCAGCCTAGTAACATTACACTTCTGTGCTTCTAACTGCTATTAAATTCATGGGTGCCAAGAGAGCAGGTTGAGTGAACGGGAAAGATTCTGCAAATCATGCGAGCTGTTGCTATTTCAACGCAGATTGCGACTTTCAAAGATCACAATTTGTGGGTCAATTTACTAGTATTTCCCAACCTCTGTGACCCTAACTGTACTGTATAATTTTACTCATCTTTGCAGCGCCTGTGTGACAAAGAGCCTTAATCATTATTCTGGGACATCCTTTATAAGAGTCATACATAAGGTGTTATATGGTGGAACACCATTATCATTTACTAAAAATACAGAGGGACTATCTATTATAATGTGGTTGGTAAATAAGATCCATTATTACACTAGCCAAAATTCAATTTTTTGCACCTGTATAAGATACCATGCAGTAAGTTGTAATTAGCCTGAAAATTAGAGGAACATGTCTAACGAGTGTTTGTGCATGATCTACCAATTCTACAAATTATAACCTTTTTACATGGCTTTTTTTCCACAGCAGTGGGTTTAATAATACAGTGAACCCTCGATAGCTTGGACTAAAAGGGGGGAGAAGCTGTCCGAGTTACGATTTGTCCGTGTTATCGAGGGGTGTCCGGGGAGGTGGGGTAATCAGTCATTAATCACAAGAAACGTGAAGAAATTAGTACGCTATCATTTCTACAAACAAAAGACGCTGCAGTAAATACTGTTTTGTACGTACAGTAGAACCTCTATTATCCGCGATAATGCAGGGGACGAGACAGTTGGATAACCGAATTTCACGGTTGATCGAGTCATTAGTTTATCTTATCTGGTGCCATTACTCAGACGTGGTTATTATCAACGGGAGTTGTTGCTATCTTATCTGCTACCACGTAGCAGTCTCTGCAATTATCTGACTGCTGCACGTCAGTCAGACGTATGCCCTGAAATACAACTTTATTGAAAAAAAAATTTAACATACAATATATTGTACTGTATTTGTCGCCATT
>PNEQ01035379.1:18998-73973 GCA_003012365.1 Medauroidea extradentata | reverse complement strand
GAACAGCTAGCGTACTCAATAACAGTGTAAAGAGCGCGCGCAATACGCTTGTATGATGTCATGTAATTCACATCGCAAAGTCTTGCACGGGATACGAACCCGTAACCCCACCCCTCCCACACCCCAAACTTTATACAATACCTGAGTGAATGCTTAAGGCCTCGATCACAGGAACATACCTACATTGTTTAAACAACAATAGCAATAAAGCTCAAATTGACTCTACTGTTTTTAGGGGGTTTTTTTCCCGGCAATTATTCGAATTTTTCTCGCCGTAAAAACCATCTTTGAACTTCAACGAACATTTAAAAAAAAGAATTGGCCAAATTGGTCCAGGCGTTGTTGAGTTATGCGCTTACCAACACATTTTGCGATTCATTTTTATATTATAGATTAAGGGTGTGAATTATTATTGTCAATGTCTTTTAGTTGAAACATTTCAATTTGCGCTTATGTGCGTATTATTATACGAAATTGGTAGGGCCTACTAGAAGTTATTTAGACTCCATAATATTGTGAGAGATATAATAATTATCTTAACATTTTAACTAGCTTAATCATTTCATATCTGCGCTTTAATATTTCGAATACAATGTTCGTAACTAAAGGTAAGGTAATTAGGTTAGTTCCTATTGAAATATTTTCAAATTTACCTTGCCCAATTTTGAATCTGGAAGAAATCAAGAAAAATACAACATGTTTAGTTACACGGGATTTTAAATTCGAGAATTGGTCAGTCTTTATTACTATGTTTGAAATGAAAAGTGGCAGGAAACTAAAAATTGTCTGAAAGGAAAAAAATCAGAGTTTAAAAACTGCGCACTTTATCCCGTACCACCTTTATACTGAGTCCTGTATGTATATTTCTAATTAAGATACGATGGAGCTAAAAAAAATTACAGTTTCAGCACTTGAATTAGTACTGCGAGATTAATATTTACATTTATCGCTACAAAAGTCTGTGTTTCTTTTTAATTTGTACATCTTAAACTGCGAACTCGCATGTTGGAAACTCGTATCTGTTCCTAACAGGTTTATAACTTCACGTGGATGGTGAATAAATGAAGTTACCAGGCTTATGTTGAAGGTGTTCCCGTGACGAAAAATCATAATTTTATGTTTGCACGACATACATTTCGTTTTACACACGTTACTTGTTATTTCACTTGTCAAAATTTTTAACTCTCAATAGTTTTCCCATAGCGGCATGTCAAAAGTCAGGATTTACAAGTTACGGGAACCTTATAATAAAAAAAGTATTTAGTAACACACAACGAAGTCCATTTATCTTTTTTTTTTTTTTTAATGCAATAAATGAAGTAATTCATCACTGTTTTCAGTTTTTTTTAGGACAAAGAACTTCATTGTCCGTTTTTAAATATTTTAGCATATTGCCCATAATATCAAATTTTATTGTTAATTATTTAATTCGAGTAAGTCACTTGGTTTTTTGTTAGTTCTATGTTCCCGTAAAATGCAAATTTCTTTACTTTATCATGTTGCTATGGGAAGACTATGAGAGCTTAAAAAAATTTGCAAGAGAAAGATGAAGTTACAATACATTTGTAAAACGAACACCATGCCGTGTAAATATACAATTAAGAGTATTTGCCACGTGAACACTCTTAAGGGCGCGGTCTACCGTCATTTTCATCACTATTTTTTTTTATTTGTACCAGATTTTTTTTTCTTATTTTAGACACAAAATGTGACTAAATTTGGCTCATGAAATTTTTTTATCTCTCATAGTTTTCGCGTAATGGCTTGTTAAAGTCATATTTTGCATGTTTCCGTTTTAAGGCCTACACTAAAACCAACTGATATACCAAACTAAAAAAAATCACAGTGGATAAAGACATTGCAGGCTACAATGTCATGCTCATAAAAATAAAGAATAAACATTATTTGTATTTTTAAAAAAATACTAAAACTGAAAATAAAAATTTTAAAAATTTTTTAATTTTTTTTTGATACAAATAATTTTTACTCTTTATTTTTATGAGCATGACATTGTAGCCTGTAATGTCTTTATCCACTGTGATTTTTTTTTTTTTTAGTTTGGTGTAACAATTGGAATTTATTGGTCTGTGGACATACGCCATTGCCCATGTTTTGATGTTTAAAAATATTAGGCGCGTTCAGTACTCCTTTATACTTTATATTATGCTATAAAATGATAGGTACACCACTGAATTTCTCATAGAGGCTAGTTGTTGGCGAGAAGATTGCACGCCAGTTCTGTGACTTGTGCCTACAGGCTAAGATAAGATAAGATCGTCCTTACTGCTCCGCAATTCTGGACCTCGAACGCGCAAAATACGTCCACCCAAGCTCGTGTTAATTATAGGTACGGCAGAAGAATACAAAATTAGAAGAAAAGTAGGTCTTAAGAGGGGTGCTCAGCTAATCGTCAACAGCTTATAAAAGGCATTTGTCGGTCTTTCAGCCACAATTCTAAGTATTAGTGGTCAAATAGCTTGCCTCAAAGAACTGGTGGCGGGGCCACTTCCTATTAACGCCCTTAGGAAACATGGCGTAAGTTGATCACGGGGAGATGTCGGAATGATCAGTCGTGCCATTGTATTACTTCAATGCCCCACCTGGTTTAGTACAGAAATTTAGTCATTTGTTAATTTGTAACCTGTTTTGAGGAAGTTTTCTCAGAGGTGATTTGTCATATAGTAAATGGTGCACTAGCTACAAAAAGGGAAAATATGTACAATAATATTTAATAAAAAAAAAACAGAACGACTAGTGACCACAATAAATGGTTTGAATTCGTATACATTACAACATTTTTTTTTCTGAAATGGTCACAAATAAACAAACGTGAATAACAAATGGTTAGGGAACGGAATCATTCATGAGTTCAATGACCTACGTGTTGTAACCAGAGATGATGGTATATCGCGTAAATGTTTTGTGCCAACATACCCTTGAAAACACTGTAGTTCTTGCAACATATATGATTCGGTGATATACTTCTTACGCAACGTAGCTGTCTGCAGACCAATAATAAGCATCAATTATTACAATATCAAGATTCTTATTGGCTCAGTCAAATAGGGTAACAGCTCCAAGTACAAGCTAAAGCCTTCTGGTAAGTTGAATGCGCGTTGAAATCCAGCAAACAGTCAAGTTTTCCCGCGGTAAACAATCATCTCTTATAGTATAATCCACTGTCTTGTGTATGCTCAAGTCCCGATCATTTGTCCATTAACTGCTACTCGCTGTAACAGAAAAACCGGGCTTGAGTATGTATAGGACAATGAAGCCTAGCGAGGGGTCATTGAATTCACGAAATTTTCCTGTCCCTACTAATCACCGACCATGGAGCAGAGAAACAGATGTTCACATAAGTAGGGGCATGAACATTTCGTCGGTTCAACGTCCTTTAGGATAGAATTCACGGTCATGTGTGTTATTGAGTCACTTCCTTTTCTTTATTGGCTGCTGTCGCATCCATATTTTGAACTGGACTGTCTGTAATTGGGGTCTCGTCACAGACTAAATAGTAATACAGACGTGAAATGACGTGGCGGCTCGTTTGATATAGGCGAACTTGGCCGCTTATTGGCTGTCCGAGGCTGTAGACTCCAGCCCCGTGTCTGTTTGGCTCCTGCATGTTACTACAGGTTTCCTATTGGCCTGGCTGCCGACTAGCAGAGCAGCTGCCTCACGCTGATTGGCATTAGGTGTTTCGGCCATGTTGCTGGCCAGGGAAGCCATTTTGCTGGCGTGTGTGACTGAGTTCGCCTTCCTGCCGACTATTTCACTTCTGTATTCCTAAATATTATGTGGTCTCGTTATGGTATTGGTTTGCTTTTGTTATAGAGCCTTCCAGGGAGTGCCTAGTAATACGTCACCCAATCACAAAACATCACGTATGAACAAGCTTTCGGAAGCTATCTTCTCCTGAAATGAATTCACGAAATGTTCTAGTTCCTACACATAAGGCATTGAAACAAATTCCAGCGATATTTCCTTCACCAAAAATCATGATCTCTACTGCCGCCTATTCTTGGTCAGTAGACAACTACGACACGTTGGTCATATTTCATCCTGGGGCCGCGGTGGCCGCATTGTCAGACCATTCGCTTCCGCCAATGCGATTCCCGGCGGGGTCATTTCCCGGATTTTCTCATCTGCGAATCGCATCTGACGAAGCCGATGGTCGGCGGGTTTTCTCGGGGGTCTCCCGTTTCCCCCACTCTTTCATTCCGGCATTGCTCCATATTCATCTCTTGTCACTCCTCACCTGTGCTAAAGACCTCGATGTTGAGCTCTGACCAAAATTTCTCACTGTAACAGAAAAACGGGGCTTGAGTATGTATAGGACAATGGAGCCTAGCGAGGGGTCATTGAATTCACGAAATTTTCCTGTCCCTACTTATTACCGACCATGGAGCAGAGAAACAGATGTTCACATAAGTAGGGGCATGAACATTTCGTGGATTCAGCGTCCTTTAGGATAGAATTCACGGTCATGTGTATTATTGAGTCGCTTCCTTTTCTTTATTGGCTGCTGTCGCATCCATATTTTGAACTGGACTGTCTGTTTAATGAAGCAGAACAACAGTGCTCGCTGATGAAGTGATATTACATGATTAGAGATGATAGTTAGAGGCACGAGTATTTCGCGTATTCATCTGGCAACAGCCTAGACTTCTCAGTTCTATACGTGTACCGACTGAAGCCGAATATCCACTGGCTTGTAACAGTACAAACGTGTAGCACGTGATGTCCCCACGACTTTTATCCTTATTTATAACTGGCTTGCAGTCGTCAAATGTGTTTTAAACTGCTCTCGTCTAATCACAGATGGAGTGAAGTATAAGTTATTGACGTTCAACCTGACCTAGAATCAGTACGCTAAATAATCGTACCTCTAATGATAGTACATTGCGCAAATATTTTGTGCCAACATACCCTTGAAAACACTATAGTTTCTTGTGAAATGTGTGATTGAGTGATATACGTCTGACCCAACGTAACTGCCTGCAGACTAAAATAGGCATCAAATATTACAATAGTGGAATTCTTATTGGCTCAGTCAAATAGGGCAACAGCTCTACGCACAAGCGAAAGCCAGTAATCTTTTCATAAGCTGAACGTGCATTGAAATCTAGCAAACAGTCAAGTTTTCCCACGATAAACCACCATCTACACATGATTGGCCTTGCACATAGTTGCGTCTTTATTGCTGGTTCAAGGACAACCAAGAAGTGTCAAATAAGTAGGGACCCGTGTTTTTCGCGAAAAGAATTTTGCTCCAGTTTATTTCAGAGCCTTACGGGCACATCTGCAGTTCTGCTTCATGGTTATTGGCAGCGTGTCTATGTGAATAGCCGTAGCTTATTTGACTGAGCCAATTACAATAACGTTCTTGCAACACTTCACGGCTGTGATTTGCCGGTAGAATCCCAAGGCTCGAGAGAGTTAAAATATCCAATCAGTGACCACGAAGTAGAACTGCAGATGTGCACGTAAGACACCAAAACAAAATGGGGCAAAATTCTTTTCGCGAAAAATAGGGGTACAAATAAGTCAAGAACTAATTGTGAAGGTCACACAAACTTGCAGTTGTGTGAATGCTAGCTTGCGCACACTAGAAAGCGCGAATTTGTCTGGTTTTACCAATCTTCAGGGACACCTATTTCTGGTAAAAATATTTCTGCGCCTGTTTGTTTCATAAACATATCTACAGCTCTGCTTGATGGCCAGTAATAGGACGTTTTTAACTCTTGCGATTCTTAAAACGTTGTAGCGCAAATCACAGACGTACGGTATCGCAGTAATCATATAGGCTACTGGTTGGTGCAGTAAAATGAGGAACGTCTTTCACGCTGCCAGTAACAATAACGCAAAACTGCATATATACACGTAATGCACAGTGGCGGCTCGTGGGTTGTTTCCAGGTGAAGCTGCAGATAGTCTTGATGAACGCGCCGTAGACCAAAGACCATGAAATATTTGCCGGCTACTAGATGTGTTGTGACCACTCAGTAGTAAGGGGCACCTGCACATCAGCGTGTCAGTGGCTGTAGAGTCAACCAGCGCACAAGCCTGTACAGCTCTTGGCAACTGGAGTCCTACCTGGCAACAACCCACGAGCCGCCACTGGTAATGCACTGAAACAAGTTCCTGCACAAATATTTTCGCAAAAATCAGGGGTCCTTACCAATCATGTGCGTTGCAAGAAATTGCAGTGTTTTCAATGGTATGATGTCATAAGTAGAGACATGCCACCAGGCTAGAGTCCAAATGGTTATATACTCGTCCAACTTCCCCATAGGCAATAAATGCCGTGGTCTGCCGGGTAAAATACATCTGACCAATAATTAAAAGTTGCAGGTTTGAGTGACCAACCTGCTGTATAGAGGTCACACACGTAGCTGACATCACATAGAGGCTACGGCCAGTGTCATCTCCTACTGTAATACTGTATATATAGTACTGTTAAGTCTAGTCTCTTACCAAATATTAGAGGAAATGACTTTCGGTGAAAATAATTCTGCAGCATTTGGTTTCAGTGCGTCACGTTCTCTGGTACGTGTATTCGTGTAGAGGCGTAACTCATTGACTGTGCCAATGAGAATTACGTCACTGAGACACCATCCATCTGTGATTTTCGGGTAGATACCAAATATGTCGAGAGTTACAAACAGCCGATCACTGACCACGAAGCAGAGCTGCAGATTTATACGCGAGGCACTGAAACAAAATATTGCATAATTCTTTACACAAAAAATCATTGCTTCTACTAAATAATAACCCGAATTTTGCCGGCCCCTCGCCGTAAGTCATTTTTTCGATAAATGATCATCCCCACCCAAGGTGCAAGCTGATAAATTGGTACATGCGGCATTTCCCGCAGGTATTTATGTTACCGCGCCACATTTTACCTGCTCGCCGTGCGAGAACTCGCCGACTGAGCGCGAGGCAGACGTGGATATATCATGGCTAGAGACATTTAGTCTCGAGGTCTGCAGGCTCCGTCGCGGCTGGGATCGCATGTCGGGAAAATAGCATGTTCTCCTTCCGCGGCAGTACTACCCCCCTTCCTTCCCCGGGTGGCAGGGGGAGACAGGAGAAGCGTTTTAAATATAACTGTCGTCGTGAATCGTATATTAAAGTCCCGGAGACAGGGGGGCTGGTGGAAGTAGAGGGTAGGTGGGGGACCAGGCAGTTACCTGCGGTCCAAAAACTTATAATAACAAACCGGGAGGTCGTGGTTGCTGTAATTGTATGCGGATAGCTCACGCGATGATACGGGGGTACCAGGGGACACATGGGGCGGGTACCGTGCCCCCTCCCCCCTCACTATGTTCACCTGGCCCCTCCCACCGGGACACTAACACACACATAGACGATACCAGTGCCGCATCGTGTCGCCTAGTTGTTAGCGCGGGTTGTAATGGCACCGGGACAGGCATACGCGGACGTCTGCAACTGCCTTCAGCAACAGTGGGCCAAGTCCGTCAACGGCACCTGCCTTGTCGGAAACTACCCTATTAGCAAATACAATCATTTTTCAGCTGGCGACTGTTGGCAGAAGCGGCCAACGTTCGCTAGTATGATGGTATACTTTTGCTGGAATGGTGGTTAATCAGGCCATGTCAGTAAATATGCTTGTAGTTATACTGAAAAAAATTTTAATGTGGGCAACTTAGTTTAAAAAGACTGACGTATTTCAGTATACGGTCCACAAGCAGACTTAGCAAACTAACCCACAAGCTTCTGAGTATATCTGAGTATAACAAGAATGCTTGTGGTACACTTGTGGTTAATGTGTGGGTGATTTCATTATGCATCATGTATGCCACAAGTGACCACGGGTGCATTCCGAATGTTTACTGCCTGTGGGCTGCTTATCACAATCATTTTTGCACAAGTGGGCCAGTTGATGTTTGCTATTTGGATAGAATCATTCATTTGAGTTAGGTCATTGTTCCAGAAGGGTATTTTTAAGGACAAGAACTGCATGCCACTGAGAGAAAAAAAAATATATACGTTGAACTACTGCAAATCCCTTATTCATTGCCCGTACTGCAGTGCCCAATGACGAGATGCCCCAATGCCACCGAAAATTTCTATTTTAGAATAAACTCTGTCCTACAGACAGCCCATTGGTGGAGAAAAAACACTTTGCCTAGTCGTGGTGTCATTTCTATTCAACGTTACTCACTACAAACTAGCTTTTAACTGCTCACCTCCCCTCCATTCCACTACATCTCTTTCTCGATGTACCTCTTCTGCGGGCAGAAGAAATTCTTGCAGTACCGCCTGATGCCTGCAATGCGGCAGTCCCTGTACAACCAGTCTGAGGGGGTTAGGCGGGGTGATTGTAAAGGGGAGGGGGGAGGGATGAAATGTATGCAAATTGCAGGGACATTTACCGAACCACGCCACGATGATTACTATATCTGCAGTTGGCCGAATGGAAACGCGAAATTTTCTGGTTAGAGGTAAACTGGATCTTTGTTTATTACGCGAATTAATTTCGAATTATACGTGGACCTCCTTCAGCGCACGCCCGCCCTCCGATGTCATGCGATAATAGGGCAATTGTAGCAGCGGGACCGTTTACATGCCAACTTGTTTGTGAACTATTACAGAGATTGCCCGTGGCGGCATTCAGAGGGACTGCGCGGTCATTACTGACATCACAACAATGTAAAGCGTATACTAGACGGCAACTTTCCAAGGTTTAGGAGCATTATTACAAGGGGGATACAATTTTTTAAATATTTACCAAAAAAATGTTAAAATTTTGAACACTTCTATTGTAGCTAGCGGAAATGAAATCTTAAGGGGCCTTCCTAGATAGGCTGTATTTGTGTGTGTGAGGAAAGAGCAGTTAAGGCTGCCACTAACCGACGTATGTAAAGCAATATCACCTCTCCGCGCAAGCCACTCGACTGGTGTGCAATTATTTACTATTATCATTTTACTACGGGATTCAAAGTCTAACGCTTGTTTATATAGCTATGGTTTTCGAATCCGATAGTTAATTTTCCAAATACGGCAGTCTAAAAAGCCATTTTTGGCCGTTTTGAGAGGCCAGAAAATGAACGTGCCGAATTTTAGAAACGACAGCGGCATAGTTTGAAGTGTGTATTATTTTCTTTGGTATATAGTTGTGGTGTGCGTTTAATAGTTTAGTGAAAAAGAGTACAGTATAGTCCTAACTCGCTGTAACGCGTTTAAATGGCAGGTATGGAGGCCCCTTAAGGGGGCCGTCTGCCCCACGCTTTAAATGCAGTGTGCTCAAAAAGAGATTATTTTTTAAGGAAATATTCCACGTGTGCTCATTGTGCCAAAGTTCGAAAATAAAATCTTTAGACAAGATCGGAACCTCATTATTAAGATACAATGCTCTTTAAAAACATTGTTTCTAAACCCTCCAACATGGCTAAAACCGGCCTTTTCATACTGCCGTACTTCAAATTTTACTACCCGGATGTATGTGAAACTCAGATTGCGACAGGCACTGAACTTAGTTGCAGACTTTCCACCAATATAATTATATGAGCACTGCTTTAAGTCCCAAAGTAAAAACCGTTCAGCGGGAAGCTTGTACACTAGTTCAGCGCTTGGCTCGTTGAAGCGACGCGGCATTTGATGAGCGTTTCAAGGTCGCCTTTTGTTTCCGTCATTTATGAGTCTCTAACTCGCAGGTAGATTGGTGCCTTTTAAGTAATAATTTTATATTTATATGAAACAGTGTTAGTTTTGTAGTCGATACTTGTGAGTACATACGTAGCAAAACATTTGAAAAAATTCCTCGAACAGGTTTTGTATTTTAAAACAATTGCTGAATTTGCAACCTTTTTCTATACTTGTGCGAATTTTTTAAAATTCGAAATATTAGGTATACGTTGTGGGTTTTTAAAAAAAAATGTTTTATTGCATAGCTCATGGGATATAAGTTCACAATGAATGATTTTGTTTAGCTAGGTCAGTTGGTTTTCACTATTTGCATAGCAGCGTAACAAGCAAATTTTGACTTTGACATCCCGTTATGAGAAAATTATGAGAGCTAAAATTGTTTCATAAGAGTAAAATTTTCTCAGAAGTATCGTCTTCAAAACTAACAATATTTCATGCAAATATAAAATAATGACTATCGCACTTGAACTCCCTTAAGCCCCGCTCCCGCTTTTTGGGTAGTCAAGGATTGTTTGTATGCAGTGAGAAAAAGGTCTGGTACAGGACAAGTGTCTTTTAAACATGACAACAAATATGTCAAAAAGTTGAAATGAAAAAAGAACATCAACTACGTGTTTCGGCCTTCGTGAAGGGTCACATTGTGTGTGAGAGAAAACGCGAGTACTTTTGAAATTATGTTATTATAGAGTCCTGGAGATTAAAAAATTACAGTTTTCCATTTTTATGGATTTTGTGGATTCAAAACCCTCAATTTTTATAAATACAGATTTTTTTTTTACTTGTAAGCGAAGAATTCTAGTGGCCAGTGCTATATAATTTGACGTCCGTTAGTAAAATATCCACGTGGGCGGCAGCAAAGTTAAGGAGTTACTACGGACGAGCAAAATTAGCGATATTTTCTGCCTAGCTACAGTACGGTTGTAGGCTCGTTCGATGTGTCCCGTTGGCCGACAATGCCGTGGCTAGCTGCGTAGAATGTTTCTGACTAATAATTACACTGCTAGAGCGACGAACCTCATGTAAAATGGTCACGACATCACATAGCGGCTCGTTGCCAATTAAATCACACGTTGTGCTCTGGTATCAACAGAACAATGAAGCCTAGCGTGTCACCAAACAAAAACGCGAATTTCCCAGGTTTATTGGAAATACATGCTAAAATATTAAATTATAGGCTACTCGATGTGGCTCAGTGTCTGTAAAAAATTCATGTCACCGCTGACTTTTCTTCGATATCCTGAAAGCTGCGAGTAAATAATAAAAATGTAGGGTGTAGTTTCATTCTCAATAACACTCTCGAAAACACCTACTCATAAATTTCTCCACGTGTTGATTCCTGTAGCACTTTTTTCCTCACCTCCGTGAAAAAAAAAAACGTTTTTGTCCAAAAGCGATGTCGTGAAATGTGACTGGGTTTCAAACCAATGCTCATATCAGAGCTATAAAATAGTAGAGCCCTTAAGGCGTTTTAAATTTTGAAAAATTCATGATTTTATATTTATACGAAACTATGATAGTTTTGTTGAATTTACTAGTGACTAAACCCTTATGTGCAAAAATTTTATTTCGAATAGTAACACCGTGGTGATCTGTACAAGTAAATATTTCGGCGTATACTAGTGTACGGTTTGCAATGCGGCAGTATGTCATAAATTCGGGAGAGTGTACACGATGGTAAATTATCTCTGAAGTTACCGTAAGTGTAAGAAGTGGTACTCGAACACTTATAATAGTTTTTGGGGAGTTACTATAACGCCTGGCCGGTAATTGCTGTGTTTGGCATGTATTGCAGAATTCGGTGGATACTGTAACGGCTTGCGATGCTGCAGTACGTCATAACTTCGGGAGAGTGTAGACGCCTATGAATTGTCTCTAAATTGCCTGTGAGAAGTTGAACACTTGTAATAGTTTTAGGGAAGTTATATAACATTTGGCCGGTAATTGAAGTAGCCTACTTTGCGTTTATAACATAATTCTGCGGATACTAGTGTACGGCTTGAGATGGGGCAGTACGTCACAACTTCGGGAGAGTGTAGACAATGATGAGTTATGTCTGAAATGCATGTAGGGCGTGGCTTGTGAACACTTTCAATAGTTTTAGGGAAATAACGTAACATCTGGCTGGTAATCGCAATGCTTGGCGTGTATTACAGAATTCGGTGGATACGAGTGTACGGCATGCGATGGAGTAGTACGTGACAACTTCGGGAGAGTGTACACGATGATGAGCTATCGGGAAGCAGTTTCACGTGGGCCAGGAACCCCCGTGGCACACTCTGTCAGGTAGGGTGTGTGGCCCCGCGGAGAAAACAATGGCACCCAGGCGGGTCTCAGCCCCCCTGCTGACAGTCACGGTGACAAATCAAGAAAGTTGACGGCGAAAAGGCGTGGCCTGTTTAACAAACAATGCTATGCGAGGTCCCGGCTTCCGCCTAATTCCTGCTGCGTGTAGAATTCAGGTGCCCCGCTGGATAATGTATCACGTTAACATTGCGACATACATTAGCCATAATTAATGTAGTTAGCTGTAAGTGCCAAAAGACGAAAAAAAATATTGAAGCAGAATATCTGTCGTCATCTTTTATCAATTAAATTCTTTCTATAAACATTATTTTATAAAAATCGTTAGGTATACATTAAGCATTAATAAAATCATTTTCATTTTATTAGTGACGAGAGAGAGCAATCCCACAAGATCAGTCATGAAAGTATTCTATACATTTTACTATACTTTTAAACTGCCTACTGATGCCAAAAGAGCAAAATTAAATGGAAAACCAAAGTTATGAGAAAAAACAAGTTACTGAAAAACGGGGATGGGTGTTACACCTTACAGATGCCCCCTTGGTTCAGAAATAAATAATACAGCATTACTCAACGTTAATTGCAAACTTTTTGAATTCTTGCGTTTTTCTTTCTGCTAAAAGTTTAACATTTCATATTATGTAAAAATTAACATGACCAAAAATCTTAGTAACTTACTTTAATTCACACGCCTATTAATATTAACACAGTGAATTTTCACAAACACTTAAAAATGTAATTTCCGTGACCACAACTAAAAAGTAAACTTAAATCATCTTTCTTAATTGGTTGTACTAGGTAGTTTAGATGTCGAACTTGTTGGGGGTGACTTTCCAGGATTTTTAATTTAACTTAACTTTTCCAGGTAATTGTAAGCAAGTTACGATTTAATTATGTGCTGCTTGCTGTAATTAAGGAATAAGGCTGGAGAATTAATTTGGCCTGGTTCGCTGAATTTAAAAAAATTTCAAATAAGATACAAATGTTTAATCACTATTCGGTGTTTTTTTAGTAAGCATCAAATTTAGAACTAAACATTAATGCCAGAGTTATCTATTAATATGCACATTACTGTAATATTGTTTACATACATTAAACATAATAATAAAGTGTCCTACTGATTTTACTAATTTTTTTACTTGCGAGATACTTTATACACACATGTAAGAAGAAGATAGGGATTTATGAATCATAGTCTATGAATGATCCAGGGTTAAGAGTTTAAAACCAACAGCTTCATCATAATAACTGAAATAATGACCTTACATAGCGCTTTTGCAATCGTTTTTCTAAGAAATGTTAAATGAAGGTATAAGGTACCGTATAGGACTTAGTTTGGTGTACATACTACGAAACTGCGATCGATGTTAATTGGTAATGCACATTTTCTAGATAGTTCGACAGTCTCATGTGGTCAGATAGCTATGAAAATAAGAAATTATGTATGATAATATTAACGCTGTAACGTTACGATAATATATAATTTTAGCTCATGAACCACCAATGATTTTTATTTAATGGTTTTTAGTACACGAAGAAGTGTTTCCTGCCTCCGAATACTAAAATGTCAGTAACCCTTAATCATGGATTTGGGCCACGGCCGTAGAAGAACAGGTCTGGACACTCGCCTGGATATTTGACCCCTTGTTGTTTGGCTGTAGTTCACCAAGTTACCGAGAACATTGTGTTTTATTGGCGCTGCAGTTAGGGCGGTCGGACTCAAACTCCGCCCACTTCCTTTCCGCTAAGATAAACAATTTATTAAAATGTATTTTTTTATCAGTTTATGAAATACTTCCTTTGCTCACAAATTTAAGAAAAGGCTCCAGCAATCTTTATTTACTTTATAAATTTAACAATGGAAAAAAGTGGGTGGAGTTTGAATCCGACCGCCCAGATTACAGCGCCAAAACGTACAACATGCTCGGTAACTTGACGAACTACAGCCAAACAACAAGGGGATCAAGCAAAATACTATGTTAGATAGGCGAGTGTCCAGACCTGTTCTTCTACGACCGTGCAACTAACCTCTTATAATCGTGCAAAGCACAAGGTTCTACACTGCTTTGCAAAATACGTTGGTAGGAAATATTCTAGCGATTTTCTAGTAACTATAATCATTAAGGACCCTGGTTTTTCGCGAAAATAATTTTGCTCCACTTTGTTTCAGCGCCTTACGTGCACTTCTGCAATTCTGCTTCATGTTTATTGGCAGAGTATCTATATGAAGAGCCGTATATCGTTTGTCTGAGCCAATTACAATAAAGTCTCTGCAACACCCCACGGCTGTGATTTGCCGGTAGAATCCCAAGGCTCGGGAGGGTTAAAATATCCAATCACTGACCACGAAGCAGAACTGCAGATGTGCATGAAAGGCACTAAAATAAAGCGGGGCAAAATTCTTTTCGCGAAAAACCGATGTCCATAATAATCATGCGTCATGTAAGAGCTGCTTTTCGAAATATTTTTATTTGCTTCTGAATTTTCAGTTTTGGTCAGAGGCGTTACACGAATAGGTCTACGAAATAGAAGACTTCATACAGTCGTGAGAACTACTTTGAGTTTATTTAATCCGCTGTCAGGAAATAACATTAATTTTGCAGTCCCCTACTTCTGGCGCACCTTTTTTTTTAATAATTGGTCACTGATTGTGCAATGTCGGTGCAGAAACTCTTCTCACGTGATTTGTTTGGCTGAGTTGTGAAAAAAATATTTAAAGCACTTGCCAAAATCCAAATCTCTCACATCTCAACACATGAAACTGAAATCTAAAGAGCACGTAAACGCTCTATGTTTATTGGGCTTTTCGTCTCGTCGACAGCGAGGCCAATCCAGGAGTGGAGCCACTCTGGGTTCTAGGGAGGGGCCATGCCTTGAAAAATAGAAATATCCACGCCGCAAACAATAAACAGGGGGTTAGGGGGTTCTTCCCCGGAAAAGATTCGATTTTAAGGTGCAAAATGGTGCTATTTAAGGTGTTTACGAACAAAATAATACATACCGCTTTCAGGCATTGTAATAGTTTGAAGAATAAATTACGTTTTAAAAGTGAAAACTTTTGTGATGATATAAAAATAATTAAAAACAATCTTAATCTTCTACTTCCATATGTCTCTGTAATTGTGTTAGCACTTGAAACACATACAATAATTTCGATAAAGAACAAAATAAATAGCACAAATCATTTTGGAATCTAGAAACTAGAACATTTTATTTAAATCACGGAAACACATTATTTATTGTCTATTTTATTAAATATATATATATATTGTTGGAACATAAAATCGTGCAGCCATGACTGTGTTGTAAATTATGCGTTGTCTCAGAAATTGTGCAATGGTAACTAATATTCGTCTGTATTTTACATGGCATTTGTTTGATTTAATTTTTTTGGGAGCAGTTTCGGGAGAGGCAACGGTTCCTATGCCCCCTCCCCCTATTTTCTGGATCCGTCATTGTTAGAGATTCTTACCTCTACTTTACACAAGGACAAAAACTAGGAAAGCATTCGGCCTTGACCTCAATTAAGAAACCGTAATATTCGCATTCAGCGATTTCAATAAACCACGACAAACTGAAATCAGGATGACAGGAGCCGGAAATCAAACCCGGATCATCCCGAATGTGAGTCCAAATTGTTACCGTTGTGTCACCTCACTCGGTTTGAACAGATTAAAGTGCAGTATATGTTTCAATAGCTGAGGCTCGACTGTATGGAATACTGAGGGAATCTAAGATTACAAATTTATAATATCTGAAGATGCTGGTATATCGCGAAAATGTTTTGTGCCAACATACCCTTGAAAATGCTGTTGTTTCATTGCAACATATATGATTCGGTGATATACTTCTGATAAAACGTAGCTGTCTGCAGACCAATGACAGGACTTAAAATATTACGGTGTAGGGATTCTTATTGGCTCAGTCAAATAGGGTGACAACCCCAAGTATACAAGCGAAAGCCAGTAATCTTCTGGTAAGCTGAACGTGTGTTGAAATACAGCAAACAGTCAAATTTTCCCGCGATAAACATTCATCTCTAACAATAACTATCGTATAATGTGGCTACCCGAGAGCCACGGTAATTCACCCCGGAATGGAGACTTATTACATGACGGCCGTAGGCATCCACCTGCCCTGAAGAATGACCCTGAATGAGGCCCTTCAATGGAGAGGCGTCGGAATGAGAATGTAGATGAAAATAGGAGATCCCGAGAAAACCCGCCGACCAGCGACACAATTCGGCATAGTTTCCACATATGCAAATCCGGGCGTCGACCCCGCCGAGGCCTGACCATTCAGCCACCGCGGCCCCAGATTACAGGTAATTGAGCTATATAAAATATCATGTCACCAAAGTATAACTATCAGCGGAGATCCGAAAATTTCGGCGGTTCAACGACACTCCGGCTGCTGACAGTGGCGGCTCGTGGGTTGTTGCCAGGTGGGGCTGCAGGTAGTCGGAACTGTACGCTCTTGATGAACGCGCCGTAGACCAACGACCATGAAATATTTGCCGGCTACTAGATGTTTTGTGACCACTCAGTAGTAAGGGACACCTGCACATCAGCGTGTCAGTGGCTGTAGAGTCAACCAGCGCACAACCCTGTGCAGCTCTTGGCAACTGCAGCCCTACCTGGCAACAACCCACGAGCCGCCACTGGCTGCTGATCCAACAAGTGGCCAGTCGTACTTATGAAAAGGCAGTAAACGAGACAGTACTTTCATGCCAGTTTGCTCTTGGTTCATAGTCCTGAAGGACTAGTTTCATAATACAGAGCCAATCGCTAAAGGAACTCACCAGTACGTGAACTTGAAATCTATCTTCTCCTCTTGTGATCTCGCGAAATATCACGATCTGTAATAACCAGTATAGACCGGAAAAATTCGCGAATTCACCGACCTTTTGACTAATCCCCAATTGTATTTGTGTATTCAAGCAGAGCAGCAGTTGATCATTAGCTGTTCGCCGTTAAAGTGATGTCACATGATTGGTCCTGCGCATAGTTGCCTCTTTACTATTGGCTCAGAGACATACAAGAAGTGTCAAATAAGTCGTGAAAGGACACGAACCTACAGTTGTTTGAAGCCTATCTTGTGTGCATTAGAAAACGCGAATTTTGTAGTTCCGTAATGATGAGGCGTTGAGTTTCTAAGGTAATTGTAAGGCATGATACTGTTGTCACAGAATCCTGTTGAAAGTTGAGGGAGAGAGGGCTGAGTTGTCGCTGCGAGGCTGCAGGGCCGAGCAGACAGCCCGGCTGTTGCCATGGCGACGACGAGGCGGGGGTATGGACGACCTGTGACGTCACCAGGTGCACCGCCGCCATGCCCCGGGCGAAGGGAAGAAAACTGTTGAGTCGCCAGAGGGGCATCACCACTAGAGCGTCCTGAAACTCTAGACTCTCGCCAGCCACGGATTACAAGTACGGACAGGACATTTTTGCGAAAAAAAAATGTTTGCATTAATTCGTTTCATAAGGCATGTGTGCACATATGCAGTTCTGCTTCATGGTCAGTGATTTGCTGTTTTTTTAACCCTCAGCGTCATGGGTAGGGGCCGGTAGATTTTGTGAAAATATTTTTGCAACACTTGGTTTCAACGGCTTACGTTACGCCATGACCTTTAGTAGAAGGTCGGAATCTTGAACGTGGCAACGCTGCAACGGAAGCCTGCTACCATAGCCATCTTTAAATCTGGCAACACTGCCAAGATCTCCAACGACAATCGTGATTTTGTCTACACGCCGACGAATCAAGGAAAGCCATTGTCGTTGGAGAGCTTAAAAAAGTGTTAAAATGACCCTTCTTGGCAGTGTTGCCAGATTTATGGCCGCGGCCTTCTACTAAAGATGGCTATGCTGCCACCCGAGAGCCGATTAAATATCTCTTTTTATGGGTGCGTTGCGTCTGATTGAGCTATAGTGGAATTAAATACTCGCCCAGAAGTACGCGATGGGTAGAAAATGGTAGTAGATATGCGTATATTGAATACATCAGCACGAGTACATTTTCTTTGATAAAGATAAAGATCGTAGGAGTCTATTCAGTTTCAACGGTAACTATTGATGCAAGTGACGATGCGTTTTACTAGCTCTGTACCTGAGCTGAGCTGCGTCTTTGCAAACAGCAGCTAGTGATATTTAATCGGTGTCCTGTTCACTCTTGGCTGCCCTAGCCTCTGTGGTGGTGTCTAGCGCAGTGTGTCGAATTTCCACCATTGACGTGTGGCAACAGCGGAGCGATAAGAGCCAGTGTCCCACACTTGGCAAGAAGCACATCGCCTCTATTCGCAGCGCGCCAAACTGGCGTGCAAGGTTTCCTTGTAGTTTTTTTTTCCTACGGGACTTTAAGCGGTGGCCACAACATTTTATTTTTGAATAGTATGAAGTAAAGACCAACGCATGCCTCTCGCTTTGCACTTTACGAATTCAGGAAATATTTTCGGAGTTACAGCAGTCTAAAAATAACCTCCGTTTTGAACCATTTTTAGAAGCCCTAAAATAATGTTTCTGACAAGCGTGGTGCATTTTTCAAAACTTGGAAGCATAGTTTCAAGTGTCTGTTCTTTTCGTAGATAAACATAATATGAATAAGTTAAGCGATTTCGCGTAAAAAAGAATACGCGTGAGCGACCGACAGCAGGCCCCCGATGCAACGTTGCCACATTCAACACGCCGCGCCGGCCTTCTGGTAAGGACGGACGTGCTTACGTGCACATCTGCAGCTCTGCTTCGTGATTACTGGCAGCGTGTCTTTGCGTAGATGTGTCACTTATCAGAACCAGGTCACTGCAATACCATGAGAATAGTAGGTAGAAACCCAAGGCGCTGAGAGTCAAAAACACCCTATCATTGACCACAAAATAATGCTGAGGCTTGCACGTAAGCCATTGAAACAAGTTGTTGCAAAGATCTCATCGCTAAAACTACCGATCTATATTCCATAGGCAATGGGCTCCATCATAGCCATCTTTAGTAGAAGGCCGCGGCCTTAGATCTGGCAACCCTGCCAGGAAGGGTCACTAACACTTCTTGTAGCTCTCCAAAGACAACGGCTGTACCTGATTCGTTATTCTGCCCTACATACCGGCGAATTAGGAGAAGCCACTGCCTTTGGCGAGACAAAATAAGTGTTAAAATAACCCTTCCTGGCAGGGTTGCCAGATCTAAGGCCGCGGCCTTCTACTAAAGATGGCTATGCCACTTCTCATTAAAGCATATTTTATAACGGTCGAAAGCAGCGAAAATGGAAGTTTCTGCTGTATTTTTAAGATGTGTAAATATTGACACAGAATCTTTTAAAATGTATGGGCGTCTGCAGTACACCTTTACCTTTATTAATACTTCATAAAATGACAGGGTCGTCACTGAAAGACTCATAGAGGATAGTTGTCGGCGAGAAGACAGCACACCAGTTCAGTGACTTGCACCTAGAGGTTAGGGTGAGGTGTGATGTGCGTGCTCACTCGTCCTTACCACTTCCGCACTTCCAGGCCTCAAGACGCGCAAAATACGCCCACCAAGACGGCCACCTCAATCACAAGTAGGGACACAGACAATTTGCAAGTTCGACTACCTGCCGTGGTATTGGCTCCACAGTCCTCTGCTGTTCATTCATTGGCTGTTGCTCCAGAGAGTGTGGTCAGGTGTACATCTGACAAGGCAGCGCAGGAGTCCGCGAGTGAATTCGGGAAGGTTTCCTATTGGTTCACGTCACTACCTTCAATGATACGTAGATAGCTCACATGTAGTAGAGTTAGAAATGTAACTCCTGATCGAAAGAGTTCCACGAAATATTCTGGTTTTTAATAATGTGTAGACACAGGCTTCATCAGATAAGCCATATTATGTAATAACTATAAAAATGTCTATCATGATGAAATTATAAACAAAGAATAAACGAAATACACAAGAGTCAAATCAACTTTTTATGCAGTAAATGTGTACCAAGTTTGATAAAATTCACAAAAATATTTCCTAAGATATGTATTACTACGCCAAAAATATGAAAATGACCACCATTTAGAAAATATGAACATGGAATGAACAAAATACACACATATCAAGTCAATTTTGTATGCAGTGTATGTGTACCAAGTTTGATGACATCCAGAAAAATATTTCTTAAGACATGTGTAACTATGCTAAAAACTATAAAGATGGCCACCATTTTGAAAATATGAACACAACAACAAAAGTTAAGTCAGCTTTGCATGTGTACCAAGTTTGGTGTAATTCTGAATAATATTTCCTAAAATACGCAAGCCTATGCTAAAAATATAAAATTACCGCCATTGTGAAAATATAAGCACGTGATGAACGAAACCGCAAAAGTCAAGTCAGCTTTGTATATAGTATATGAGTTTGAAAATATGAATAGGGCGTAAACCAAATATATAAAAATCAAGTCAGATTACAAAGTACTATATGTGTACAAAGTTTGATGAAATTCAGTCCACTGGTTCAAAAGTTTTTAAAGGGACACACACACATAAATACACACTCAGGAAGAATGGCGATCTCGTGAGCCTACTTTTTCCTTCGCAAAGTAGGCTAAAATATTATAACCCGGACCGTCTCCACTGTAATCACATGTTCAGTAGGAGATGGATGTACGGATGCCTGGGAGGTAGGCAGCCTAAAACACTGTAGTGCATTACGTGACTGTTTCTTCATGCCATTTGCTTGTCATTTATTGATGCATTTAGACATTCTCAATCTCAACTTTTGAGGTCACCTATCACCCTCAAGAAATACATGATGGGGGAATTTCACAGACATTTTCAATTGTTATAATAATTTTTATATTACGAAATATGGTTCCTTTTGTAGACATATATTGTGGCTATTTTAAACGGCAATGAACGTTTTTTTGTTTCCATAGTTTTTATATAGTAATATGCTGTATTCCAAATCTGCATAAAACTGTTTTAAAGGAGAACCAACTGACTTAGAGAAATGAAACAGTTTACTCTGAAGATTAGTGTCACTTACTACAAGACCACGGCCGTAGAAGAACAGGTCTGGACACTCGCCTGGAAACTTGACCCCCTTTTTGTTTGGCTGCGGTCCTACTCAAACTCCGCCCACTTCCCTCCCACTGAGATAAACAATTTATCAAAACGTATTTTTTTTATCAATTTATGAAATACTTTATTCGCTCATAATTTTAAATCATGACTCCAGAAATCTTTATTTACTTTATAATGTTAACAATGGAAAAAAGTGGGCGGAGTTTGAGTCGGACCGCCCGGATTACAGCGCCGAAAAGTACAACATTCGCGGTAACTTGACGAACTACAGCCAAACAACAAGGGGGTCAAGTAAAATACATTGTTAGATAGGCGAGTGTCCAGACCTGTTCTTCTTCTACGACCGTGGACAAGGCATGTATTAAAATTGCATCGATTCATTATCATTTATTTATTTTTAAGAAATTTTTTGTTTTAAAAATTTTTAATTCGATTTTCTCTTAAAAATACAAAATAAATGCAATGTTTTTTTTTTATCCGTGTCTTGTCTGTGAAACTAAGTTAGTTGATTATCATCGTAGCAAAAATCCGTTTTAAGCAAATTTGGACTTCAATACGCCGTTATGCAATAACTACGAACATTAAAAATGTTCATTACAAAAAAAATAAGAGTCACGATGTATGTTTACAAAACAAGCCATTTCTCGAAAAAATATAAAAATACTAAAACTTTGGTGAAATACATACTTAAGGTTTATGTTGCTTACAGGTTTCTCTGATTATTGTCCCTCAGGATTGAACCCACCACGGGTTAGGCCTTTATTGAACGACACATAATGTATATTTGTACGTATAATAAACGAACTGAGTGTGTGGTCGTAATTAAAAATAATCTCCAGGGGGGAACATGGTTTCAGGCAGAAGATACTGAAGCCGTACAATGTCATAACTGGGGCGGGTATGCCTGCAGTTCGTGTGATGCTTGGTAAATATGAGAGGTTGAAATATGACACGTTACCTCCTGCCGTACTCATCGCTTAAAACAAAACTCTGACGCACACGGGCGGATTGTTGTCGTGTTCTCCAATTTACCCCCCCCCCCCAACATATACACACATAATCTATATATATATATGTATATATATATGAGGAGCTAAGAATGATGGTGATGTAAGTCATTTTTATTAAGAGGTGCTTTCTCCATTCATATAAACCTGTTTTAAAAGAAAGTCAAAAGTCAGGTTACAAGTATTACACACTTTTTTTACTCAATTTTCGAAGTAAATTTCGAGTACTAAAATGGGCGCTGTATTATATATATATAAAATAATAGTTATATATATATATATAAAATAATAGTTTTTTGTGAAAATTACTTTAGGTGACTTACACCTGTACCATTCTAGGCCTATAAATAAATACACACACACACACACACACACACACACATATATATATATATATATATATATATATATATATATGCTGTCCAGAAACAGATGCATAGTAAACACGCGAATCCCGGGCTAAATTGGAGACGAAATGTTAGTGATGAAGTGTACGCTGAAATTTTATATACACGATGTGGCAACATTGCACTTTAGTTAGTCCCTTATTGCGCTCCACAGATATCTTACTACAACTGTTCTGACCTGCACATTATGGGCGCAGGTTAAAATCCCGAGCAGTCCAAACATGATTCTTACAGGATAGCCAAACATTCCAACAAAGAAAATTCTTGATTATTCCCTTTTTTTTTCCTTATTCAAAACAAAACAAAAAAAATAAAATAAAATAAAAAAATCCCTGATTTTTTCAACTACGAAAAATACTATTCGGCAAATTGATTTAACATATTTCCCAATAAAGGTAAAGATTTTAAAGCCCTTCGTAACACGTTTGTGCTGTCCAGTCATCGAACATGACAAAAATTAAGCGGAAATAACAATGAACCCGATTATAAATTGTAGTAGCCTACATGTGCGTGAAGGTAACTTATTGAACAAAAATTCTAAAATGCTACAAAGACTTAATTATTTTCAATTTTGTGACTCCTTTGGAAGCTGTAAATCAGCCACACAAGAAAGTTACCTGGAGCTTCCAGATGGACCAAAATTTCGCTAAAATTTCCCTGATATTTTAAGGTGGCAACAATTTACCCAATAATTCCAGGTTTTCCAAGTCTGTGGGCACCCTGTTCTACATTCACTCGGCGTAAGATACATAAAACAATACCTCGACGTAAAGCGCAAGAAAGGAATTTTTCCGTGCAGTGTTGCCACACTGTGCACACAAAATGTAGTACATTTTGCCACCTACATTATCGTCTTCAATTTAACCCAGAATCCACGTGGTGTGCTTGATATGTGCTTGTTTCTGGAAATCCAGTAATTAATCTTAACATATAATATGAAGTGTCCTGACAGACACACTCGCTCACTCACTCATCAACGCACAGCCCAAACCGCTGGACCTAGAAACATAAAAATTTGAGGAAAGCTTCCCCTGGCCCCGTAGGCACCCTCTAAGGTTGAATTTTTCGAAATTAAATCATTAAGGTGGTGAAAATGGGTGAAATATGTTTTCAAAGAATCACTTATATCTCATTAACCGGGAAAGTTATCATAAATTTTTAACTTCAAAACATTGCCCAAACAAATTGTTGTTGCATATTTGCAAATTTTTTGATTTTGCAAAATTCGAAAATTAAGGGTGTGAAAAGCTGTAAAAAGTGTTTTTCATTAATCCGCGATTTCTCCTCAATTATTTCAGATAGTTAGGTGATTTTTTCTTTAAAATTATGCTTAAGTAAATATCTAAAAAGCGTTTTTAGAATTTTTAGAAATTCGTCCTAAATCAGTGGAAATATTTGCTTTAAAATAAATCTTTCGTTAATATCAAAAAATTTGTTAGAGTATTTTTAGAAATTTGTCCTTGAAAGCTGTTAAAAAAATAATATGTGTTTTCAAATAATCATTTGTACCGCTTATACCGGTTGAGATATCGAGATGATTTTTTGATAAGAAGGAAGCTTATGTAAATATCTACAACTCAAATTCAGGTTTTTATGGAATTCGAAAATTAAGTAGCTATGTGAAAAGCAGTAAATTGTTTCTGTCTCCTGAAAAAAAAAAAAAAAAAAAAAAAGAATGATCACGGAGAAATAATTCAACTGTTGTTTCTTTTTGCCAACCTATTCATAAATAAAACCTCTTTGGCCTGTAGCCTGTACATACGAAAGAATTATCACGGCCTGCCTTTAACATTCACTCAGGTATTGTATAAAGTTTGTGGTGTGGGAGGGGTGGGGTTACGGGTTTGTATCCCGTGCAAGACTTTGCGATGGGAATTACTATGACATCATACGAGCATATTGTGCGCGCTCTTTATACTAAGCAAAGACAATTTATAGTTCACTGTTATTGAGTACGCTGGCTGTTAAATGCCTTCATCACATATTTCATCCAGAGTTACTGTTTACATTACATAAATTCACGCGGGCAAGGCGCAGCCGGGCAGCTATTTTATAGAGTAATAAAGATTAATTAAAAACAAAGGTGTTCTGCAATTAAAGTACGCTCAGCAAAGTGGACTGGATATAGTTGTTTGTATAGCACCATCAATTAATACGTAATTAAAAGTTAGTTACTCTTTTCTACAGTACACGCGGGCAAAGCCGCAAAGGGACAACTAATATATATATATATATATATATATATATATATATATATATATATATATATATATATGAAACTAAGATTAAAAAAAAGTGAAAAGTGCACTGAACTGTGCTAGAGACTTTCAACCAATAAATTTAAATGGTCACCGCTGAAAGTCCCATAGTAAAAATGGCACGGCGGGAACCTTGCACGCTGGTCCAGAGCTTGGATCGTATTTGTTATGCGGCATTTGATGCACGGTTCAAGGTCGCCCTTATAGCTCCCTCACTTCTGAGATACGCGAAGGTAGGCGGTGTCCCCTGACATTTGTCGCGAGTGAGTGTTTTACAACTGCACCCGATATGTTTCTGTCTATTAAACTACAGACAAAGTTTTTACCTCGCTGCCCTGAAGCAGCACGCAGCGAGCGGAAGGGGTTTTTGATGTTGAGGGGAGAAAGGAAGGGGAACAACCGCAGAGGGTGGTATCTGCACCCCCTACTAACGTGTCGAAGGGGGTGGCTCTGCAGGAAGAAGGCTTGATTAAACACGCACACACGGCCTGCACACCACAGCCCTCCTACGTCCTGTCGTCACTCGCTCCTCGTCTACATTCACTGCGCCATCCCCAACACTAGCGATCGATAGAGGGTCGTCAACGATTGGTTTTTACCTCCCATACCTCGTTAAGGGGGACTGATCCCTGTCAGATCGGATTTACAATTTTTCTTATAAATCAGGGAATAGACACATTGTTTTACTTTTTTCACACTGACGACCCATACTTTATTGTTTCATTCACTTTTTGGAATCCATATGGCATTGTTTCTGTTAATGTTGCGACCTCTGTAGCCGCTCCCGTAAATAAAGTAATTTTTCCTTTTCAACCGTTTCCCGTTGCAAAATAATGAATATATTATGGTTCCAGCAATTACAGAAAATCGATTAAGATTGTATATATGCCTTGTCGTGACAAAAATTTTGATACATCGACTGGAACACAAGTTATCGAGAAGAAACAGATATATCCAAGGTGATAGGGATCAATACTCGTTAAGGACGTTCCAGAAGGGAAAAAAACGTAGTTTTATTGAAATAGCATTAGTTTTGTAGACGTTTCTTGAAATTACATTTTCTTCTTTAAAAAAATAACTCAACCTTTTCCCAAAATGACATTTGAAAGTCAAAATTTGCATATTTTTACTTCATACACCCCTCGAAAACTAAATAACATAATGAAACGTAATAATTCACAGTGAAACTACTTGTCACAGATATGACTTTAGATGTATAAAAACTCATTCAAAATTTGTATTGTCATTTTTAAAAATTTGGATTTTTTTGGTACATTTGGAAATGTTTTTAAATTAAAAAATACTTTGTATTGAGTCTTTATTTACTTAATCCCCTAGCCGCTCTAGCCTGTGACACGTATTTTCCCAGTACATTATTTTGTTTCATTATGTTGATTGTTTTCTAGGGGATGTTCGAAGTAAAAACAAGTAAACTTTGACATTGAAATGCCTTCATGCAAAAATTGACTGAGGTATTTTATTTTTATCTCGCATAGTTTTTACGTAATGGCTCGTTAAAGCCAAAGTTTGCGTGTATGAGAGATAAAAAAAATTTCATTAGAGCAAAATTTAGTCACATTTTGAGTCTAAAATAAGAAAAAAAAATCTGGTACAAGTAAAAATAAAAAAAAAAATGGCGATGAAAATTGTTGTATCTCAGTGTTTATACTTGTTTTACGAAAATAATTATTTTTTAATCCATCATAACTAGAGAAAACATTTAAAAATCAGTTTGGCAGCTTTGATTAAAATGGTTTTTGTTCTTCGATACCTTTTTTTAAGGCATGAAATGATACGGTTTTGACTAATAAGTCAATTAACAGAAATAACATACTAAAACCATAGTAGCCAATTTATTGCCGTTAACTTTTTTAAACGCACATCACTAACAATGCTCTATTTTTCTTAATTTTCCCTTTATTCAAAATTGGGCATGTTTTATTGGAAAAGCAGCAGCGATAGAGTGCCGGGAACAAAATGCTGGTTACTGTTATGTGAGATAATTAAGGTATGGTACACGTGTTTACAGTGGATATCTATCATCATCTTTACAGAGCTGTGGGATAAAACAAACTCTCGTGTGCGCAGTATTGCCTACCCATTAGGCTCTGTACCGTTGCGTCCTAACATTACGCGTATTTTGCACGAAAACAGTGATCCCAACACCCATGCACACAACAGGACTAGTTTTGTTACTTACATCACATTACTCAATAATTAAAATACAAATGTTCAAATATCCTGATGGTACAAATGTTGTACGAAATTTAAGGGTGGCTACCCCTAATATTTCCGTAACAGTGTGACTTATAAGCCAGCACTTTAACATAAAGAAATATTCTGAGTACTTTTAGTTGACGTCAACTAGTTTGCAGTTTGTGAGCAATTTAATGTCTTCAAATGTGATATTCAAAGACTCAGTAATTACTCTCTTGATATTAAGGTTACCTAAAAGAAACTTGCATGTTTTCTGCTTTGGTTTCCATGAAGAATCACCTTCCGGTGTTTTTAGGTCTTTTTGTGAACATCTTGCGTTTATATATGTGATTATATAAATAATGTTATGTATAAAATAATATGTATATATGTATATTTGTTGTAGACTAATTTCTTATGGGATCTTTCGTGTTTTGTTTATGGATGTGTTGACTACAGCCAAACTAGACTTGTTTTTCTCGTTTTTCATTTGTTTGTATTTTTTCTTAGTCTCGATCTAAGATTTCTGGGACACATAATATTGCAGTGGCGTATGTCCACAATAGTACAGTACATTATTCTGTCCCATTGCAAGAAATATTCGAAGACATCAATGTTATGTATGCATATATGTATGATGGGTTAGGCCGTTCGCGATAAAGTGAGCACTACATAAAGTTTTCTTTCAGCCGTTTTGTAGCCATCTTTTCTATTTTTAGCATAAAAAGTTCCGTGCAATTAAAAACCCGTGTAAACGTTTCAACACTATCAAAAGTTAACGTCTATTGGGCCAATGAAACATATTTGTAATTAGTAACAAGTTCTGCTGAGTGCTCAGTTTAAAGTATACACACTATATACATGTATGTATCTAGGTATATACATACTAAGTCCAGTCAACTCATGTTTACATACAAACTATGTATAAAATGATAGAGCTAGTGCAGTGCCTAGCAAGACAGACAACATGAAGCAGGATACTGGGTAAGCGAATAAATGACCTTGAAGAGCAGTCGCTTCTTTGCCATAGAGGCGCATGATGACGTGATACGCTGCAGCCAGCAGGTTTGGGGCCCGCTATAACCACTGCACACCCACAAGCCCTGGTTGTCGAGAGAGTGGAGTGTGGATAGGGGTTGGGCAGGGGGGAGGGTGGTTGCGCATCACGGTGCTAGCCTCGCTCGGTGGCCGAGTTTTAATCCGGTGTCGGGTTGCACGGCCCGGCCTGTCTGTCGCCATCTCGTCAGTACGGGCGACCAGCACGATGTGGAGGGAGGAGGGGGGTATGCGATCGGTTATGGCTTGAGGAGGGGAAGGGTGACAGCTCGCGGACAGCAATCCCACAGCAGTGTTGCCAAAATGTGAGGAATTCCACAAAATTTGTGGAATTTCAAATGTTTTGTGGAATTTACCTTCGTGGAATTTTTCTGGCATGGTCAAATCGAAAAAAAATTGTATTATTTTTTATTTGTGAGTATAGTATCCTGTATGAGACCAATTACGAATCGTAGTTGAAAATTTTTAAGTGCATACAAAAATGACTACCTCTTTGACTAAACTTATTATTTTTACTTGACTTTCCATTCACGATTCGTTAAATGTTGGTGTGAACTCGCTGTGTCAAGTTGTCGGTGTGGCACGCACGTAAAATATGTGTTCGTTTTTCGGTGAGTTTTTAACTGTGTGTGGAATTTGGTTGCGGAGTCTGCAGATTTTGAGATGGTTCATCTGGCAACACTGCCACACAGCCTCCCGCATGCACCCGGACCGACACACACACTTCGTCGTGAGAACAAGCTAGGTGCAGAACAGGTTAGCATACAGAGGCGCGGTACACGGTGAGAGCTGGACCCGCATGCACGAGGATATGTCGAAGACAGTGGCGTAGCCAGGATTTGTTTAAGGAGGGGTGGGGGTGGTTTACCATGGGCGTCACCAGGAATTATTTCAGGGGAGGGGGGCAAAGATTTAGAAATTTAAGTTTAGCTATCATAAAACTATCATATTATAAGCAAAAACATACTTTTTGCAGCGTCTGACGAGACAGGCCATTGTTTTGCAGCATTTGACGCAAAATAAGACCTTTTCACAGTGCCTGACACAATTAGTGACCTTTTTTTTTGTAGGGGTCGCCAAGTTCCAGGGGGGCAACTGCCTCCCCTTGCCAACCCCCCTTCGTGACGCCCATGGGTTTAACCAGAGAATAATATATAGAACACCGACCACACCTTTAAAGTGGAGGTTCAGGGGTCTTCACCCAGGAAAATATAGTTTTCAATGTACAAAAATAGAGCTAGTTTAGCAGTTTTTTAAAAACGAAACACTGGTTGTTCCACTGGTAAAAATGTTTTACAATGCTAGTCACGACGGGCAAGAGGGTTGAAACCACCCTTTCCCCTTTGGCAACACCACTGATTGCAATTGCAACCCCTAACGATGGAAGACGACCTCCAGGTTTGTTGATTGTATAGGCTGTATAAAGCACTCAACATGTCAAATGTTCCCTAAGATGTTTTGCTGCACTATCCCGTTATACATGGCTAGCATCAACCAAGCTTGCAAAAATATTCACAAGACAGTCCTATTTCTACTGTTTCCTCAGTTTTAAGTTTAAACGAGAGCACGGTATCACAAATATTTTAGCAGTTTTGTTTTGAAATGTTTTTGCAAGACAGGAAATTATATGATATTTTAAAATGTTTGCTGTAATGGGAATTTACAATTATAATTTATTGGTTCGTGGACATACTCCACTGCTCATGCAGTAAAGAGCCACATTCGCATGGTATTTGGTATATGCATTTGCGAGTATGTTGTTTATCTACTATGGGTTTTACGTTAGTGACAATGTTTTTCAACGTGGAGCTGGAACGGAATGCTGTTCGTAGGTCGTATTTATTGGCTAGCCTTCTTATTTTTTCTGAGAGTCTATGGACATACGGAATAATCAGAATTCCGGAAGGTTCTTTGTCTGTGGTGGCTTCGCGCTTTGATGAATTTTATTCTCTTAATTGCTTCTCAATGATAAATCTGGGATACTTGTTGGCCATGAATTTTTTTTCTTAGATGACACTGTTTCTCTGTTTAAGTTTTCCTGTTTAAGCAGGTCTTTTTCGTTCGGTTGGCTAGGGTGCGAACATTGCCCGACTTCGTACTTGTTGGATGGTTAGATTCAAAATGCAGGTGTTATACGGTTTCAATTAATAAGCATATTAACAAAAAATTAATTACATAGTTAACTAAAACCATAACATTTACTGTCTTGGAAAAAAATCAGCCAGTATGGCGATGAACTTTTCAAACAAAACTGCCATTAGTATTTTTCGATACCTGCTCTCATTAAGGGTGTTCAAACGGGGAAATATTATAATTTTATTTTGTATAAATTAGTGTTAGTATTGTAGGCATTACTTGGGAGTACATTTCCCTCTTACGAAAAAAAACTCTGCCAGTTTTCCCATAATGGCATTTCAAAGTCAATATTTGCACAATTTTTCTTCATACAAAGCTTGAAAACCAGTACACACAACACAATAGAAAAAATCATGTCAGAACTACATGTTACGGTCTACGGCTTGAAGCATACGAAAATCCATTATAAAATATTTTTGTTTTAAAAATTATTGCTAAAAGCAACACAAATTCACATAATTTAATTTTTTGTAACGGGTTTATTAAATGTGAAACTTGCAAAAAATATTGCAAGCCATCTTTAATAGTAGGTTATTTAGGTCATTAGACATCTTGTTCTAAGTTTTTTTTTTAATTGTAACTTTATAAACATATTGTTGAATGTAAAATTATTACTCTGTGATTAATTACTTGAGTATTTATAAAATATTTTTATCGTTAGTATGGCGATTTTATATAAAAATTTTTGAATTTTAGGAAATTATTATTTTTTTAATTTCGAAAACGAAAAAGAGGTCACAGAGTTTTTTTGAAAATGAGAAAGTGGTCAATGCGTTGGAACGTACACATAATATTTACTTGCAAAGTTTCTGATTTGGAGTTTTAGAAACTGTTGGCAACAATGCACGCGGGATCTTACCCTCATGAACAAACCCGCATTAGCGCCAGGTTATACGAGGTCCGCGTCCAAGCGAAAACAAGTGCATGTTCACTTTGTCTTCACGCCCTCATTTTTTTACGTACGCTGTGGTCAGAGTCGACGGCGGATCAGAATGTGGGACGTAACTAGACACTAGACGCGAACGACACCCTCTTGATGCGATCTACTCTTCCCCTCTCCTCCTCAACTCTGCGTCCTACGACTGTGGAGCAACGACAGCAAGATGGATACGCACTTTCACAAAGGTTTGTAAAAGTGCAAGGAAAATCCTTGTAATTTATACAAAAAAATATTACGAGTGTAACGCGCGACACTGTGTCGTCGTCTGTCGAGCGACTCGGGACGTATGCATAGAAGCGTCGTTTACGTCTCATCGACAGCAATGTATTTACAGACGGAGTCAGCTTTCTTTATAGACGGACAGGGACAGGCAGGGAAGCGGCCATGGTCATTCAGAGGTCGTGTCACCCATTTTCTTGAAATTTTTCTCTTTCGTATAATAATACTAGAGGTCCCGGCATGCGTTGCAAAGCCCATTACAATGTTTCAGTTCTCCGTTCTGACATTCAATCATCAGTGCTGCTATTTGTAGTCATATTGCTTAATATCTTACATCGAATTGTACAGTATGAGATTACCGTCGTAGTCCTGCATAAAACTAAAATATTTTAAAATTGAAAGTTACCATTGTCTTTCACCATATCGTTAATATATTTATTATAGGAAGTGGAAACTGTGTTTTTAATGGGCAGGGTGAGATTTCGAGCAACGATTGGAATTCTCAGTGGTCGATAAAATTTGAACTACTCATCATAATTCGATGGGACTTTTTTTTTTAGTAGACATATTATTAGTGGTCGTCTATTTATATATTCTAGGCGGTAATATGTTATGTTTTTAGTCTTACAAAATCAAAAACAGTTCTTAGAAAAATAAGGACTTGAAACCACAAAATCCACAAAAATAGAAACGTTAAATTTTTAAAAATTTTAATGTAGTAATATCCGGGTATCTATGATAATCAAATTTGAAAACATACTCCCGTATTTATTTGAAAATAATTATACTATCCGAAAATCTCTCGCGCTGAGGTTAACGGAATCCAAAAGTAATTTATGATCAAAACGCAAGTATTTTTTTTTTTTAAAGTCGTTTACTATAGACACCTAGACATTAACATATTAAAAATTTAAAAAAAAATTTACCATATTGATGGCTTTTGCGGCTTCAAACCCTTATTTTTCTAAAACAGTTTATAATTTTTTACGCGAAAACAAAACATATTATCTACCTCCTAGTGTGTACAAACAGACGTCCGCAATTAATGTATCTACTCGACAAAAGTCTCACGAAATTATGATGAGCGGTTCAGATTATATCGACAATTGAGTAATCCAGTTGGTCGTACGATATCTTACTTTTCCACGCCCTTCAATGATTTTCCGACCTTGTCCGAAGTTCGTTTTCGTACGTTGGCACAATTAAAGCATGTGGAATAGTTTTTTTAAAGACATAGTTACGAACACACTCCAACGCATTTTAAATATGCGGTAGGCAGCCCCCTTAATGCTCGTTAATGAGATGTAATCAGGTGAAAGCAATTTGTAATATATCAACGCAGACACACGTTTAAACAGCATTATTCGCTGTAAATGTTTAATGACGCTTCCTGCTTGTAACGAGTGCAGCTACAAGGACAAGTGCGCTCTCGCAGCAGGCGCCAACTTCACACACACTCCACCCACGCTACACTATACCATCGTGTCGCTGCGCACTTGTCTTCCCTCTCGTGTGAGTGTCTGGCAAGCACTGCGGCCTCAAGTGTACACTCGACTCAGTGAAGTACCTAACCGGTTAGTCGTCGCCTCATTGCTGCACTCGCTGTCATAGTAGCTACCCACAAGGAAGTATATGCCAGGCACGCCTTCTTTCGCTAAGACGAACACAAAAACAAAGTCGACCTGCGATTGCTAAAAATACATTTACATTGTAGTAGCCAAGTTTTTTTATTGCAAAATGTGGAAATTATATGTTCACAAATCACACTTTAAACTTGAATGAGCGAGAAATCAACCACTTCAGTGAAATAACTAGTCATTCTGGTCAAAAATGAGCTGTGAAATCTTTCTGATTGTTTCTGTGATTAAATTATACTGATTAAGAAGTGATTTCTACTTATCAGTGAATTTCACCTGCCTGCTAACTGGATTTAATGTGAATTACACGTGTTCACCAGTTAGAAACAGATTTTTAACTGGAATTTCTGTTATTAACATTTCTTGCTGGTTGTAACCACTGTTTCGGGTTCAGTCAGCATTATTACACGAAACATTAAAAACATATTTATTTATCCCATCTGTTGTGTTAAAGGCGTTCAACTGGGGAAAATTCAGAATTTTATATATGCATAAATTAGTGTTAGTTCTGTAGACGGTACATTTTCCTCCTACAAAAAAAAGCTCGGCCATTTCTAAGTCAAAATCTGATTTTTTTTCGATTTTATTTACTGCGAAAACCAATAAACAGAATTATATGAAAAAAATTCGTATTTAAAATACACGTCACAGGCTACTGTTTGACGTATATAAAACCCATTACAAAATACTTCTGTATTAAAAATTGCCGAAATTATTAATATTTGCAACTTTCAGCAATATAAAATTAAAATAATGATTTTTTCGTCACTTGAACGCCCTTAAAACGGTTTCGTTTGAGCCCCTCTCTCTAATAAAGTATAGTTGGTTCGGGATGAAGTGAACACTTTTGAAAACCTGGTTACTTTTTCGTTAATGTAATTTGAACTTTCTGACACTTTTTATTAGAAACAAATATTGCTAAGTGACAATCATTGTGTATAGATTGTGCCGTTCTCATCAGTTACCGTCTTATGACACAATAAAAAATATACCTTTTAAATTTATTTTTGTAGAAAATGTGATTTTCAAAAGTGCTTACTTTATCGCGAATAACCTATACGCACATTAACAACCTTATAAATACACAGTATTATATGTTCGCATGAAAGTAAGGATAGGGATTCACATGTTCAATTATACTACGTGAGGCTCAGTCCCATTTCACTATTTCGATTTCGAGCACAAACAATTTTTCTGCATTGAGAAGAAGAAAATATTTCTATAGGAAGAAAATGGCGGGAAAACAAATTATGGGCATGTGTTTTAGAGTGAATTTTGATAATGCAAAATACTTATTTACTCGTAGTTTTAATGGCACTGAGGAAAATAAAAGCCTTAAAAAAAAAAACTATAGCAATGCGGGCTGCACGGAGATAAGCAAAAAAACTCAGTGGTATCATGAATGCAGGTTCGACAGATACTGAACCATAAAATAATTTAATTTAACTCGTAAATAACTATTCTTGGTCTCACTAGGTGTCTCTGGGGTATACAGCGTCCTTAAGGTTCCTATCTACCGGTGTTTGAAACGCATTACAGCGAGATACAAGTAATCATATTTGGAAGAAACATCTCAACGCGCATTACGTTTGTACATCTATAAAAAGAAAACATATTTCAAACAATGATGACGGGAACAGATTCCAGTTCCCGAAACGTCGTTAATACTGACTGTCTGGAAAACTACTGTGTTTTGTTTCGTCTCGTCGTTTTTTATATTTGTGTCTTATATCTTTGTGTTTTGTTTCGTTTCATCGTTGTATCGTTTGGTGTATTTCTGTTAATGTCTGGTATCTACTGCGTTTTTCGTTTCGTCTCATCTTTGTGTCGCATGTCAACTTAGGTTTCTTTGTTAGATTTTTTGTTATTTAATTTATTTTTTCTGTTTGTTCCTTGTTTTATTTGACCCGATTCCAGTTTTGGAAATTCATGTTGTGTATGTATCCTGATGACTAAGCATACTCTGCTTATTGGTGTTTTTTGTCTTATTTTTAGTTTTCTTTTGACAGTCATTTATATCGCAATGGAGTATGTCCAAGCAAATAAATCCAGTCATGTACTCCCATTTCACAGTTCTTTCAAAGATCAATGTTTCTATCAGTTTTAAAATTAGCATCGCTTATTGGAAACACGATTGTCAAGACTACCAAAGTGGCTAAAAACAACTTTTGTATCTAGGGAAATTTCATAACCGGATTCGAAAAACACAATAATAAAAATAGGCGCAGGAATTTGAACCAAAAGTATAGCAAATAAAATAATACGGTCAACAATTAAAGTTCCCAGCGTTCTGAATATTATATTATTGATAGTTATAAAAATTAAAGTTTTCCATTTTTATACATTTTGCGGTTTCCTGTCCTTATTTTCCTAAATAGTGTTTTAAATTTTTAACTCTAAAGCAAAGCGTACTACTTACTGGCTTGTATTGTATTAACGTACTGTACGTCCACTTATAAAATATCTACATGGCAGAAAAAGTCTCATTGGAATATGAAGAGTAGTTCCGATAGCAAATAAAATAATAATATAAAGTTCCATAGGAAAATGAATAATAGTAAAGCTGTGTGCGCCAGTTGCTGGGCTTGCGTGTAGAGGCGATAACGCATTACATAGGCCAACCGACGTCACTCTTAACGCTCCTTCGGTTTTGTGCCTCCAGGGCCGCAGCTGAGGGGGGAGGGGGTAATCGGGGCATATGCCCCGGGCGCCAAGCTGTGGGGGGCGCCGAAATCGCTTCCACTGTAGTTTCTACGACTTAGACTGGTTACTGGTAATAAGTTTTTAAATGTTCATGCCAGGAATGCTTAATGTAGAATATGTCATATTTATTTTAAAATACAAGGAGCAAAAGTCTGAAGCTGTTTTCAACAGTAAAAAGTGGGGTGATTCCTTTATACGAAGAAAATAGACACAGAGAAAGGATGGAATTAGCTGAGAGGAAGCGGCGGCGTATCGCACTGCGCATGGCATGGTGACTCGTCGGGGTGGTGTGATTCAGAGAAGAACAGAGCTGTTCCCGCGTTGACAATGTTCGACATGGCGTGTCTTGTCTATAGTTTAAATATTTAGGACAGTGGCTGCAGTTGGTAGTGTTGTTTGCGGGTACGGCGGATATTTGTTGTAGTAGGCTATATAAGCTTAGCGAAATTGACCGCTTAAGGGCGCGGCCTAACGCAATTTTCAACACCAATTTTTTATTTTTTATTTGTACCAGATATTTTTTTTCTTATTTAAGACACAAAATGTGACTAAATTTGGCTCTTGTGAAATTTTTTTATCTCTCATGGTTTTCGCGTCATGCCTTGTTAAAGTCATATTTTTGCATGTTTCCGTTTTAACGACTACACTAAAGCCAACTGATATACCAAACTCAAAAAAATCACAGTGGATAAATATATTGCAGGCTACAATTACATGCTCATGAAATTAAAGAATAAAAATTATTAGAATTTTAAAAAATTGCTGAAACTGAAAATAAAAATTTAAAAAGTTCAATATATTTTTTAAAAAATACAAATAATGTTTATTCTTTAATTTTATGAGCATTTCATTGTAGCCTGTAATGTCTTTATCCACTGTGATTTTTTTTAGTTTGGTATATCCGTTGGTTTGAGTGTAGTCGTTAAAACGGAAACATACAAAATATGACTTTAACAAGCCATTACGCGAAAACTATGAGAGATAAAAAAAATTCATAAGAGCCAAATTTAGTCACATTTTGTGTCTAAAAAGAGAAAAAAATCTGGTAAAAATACAAAATAAAATAATGATGATGAAAATTGCTGTTTAAGAGGGCGTGGTACATAACTCAACGCTGAAAGCTTTAATCTATTACTATAGGTTTCTTGAAGCCAATTTGCAAAAATTAAACAATATTAATCCTAGATAATAGTCTTAACCAACGTTTTAAACAAAATTGTTCCCAGTGTTACGAACTTCAGAGGCACAATCTCTGACGCCGGAACCTGGTGCATTTAACTGCGGCGGAAGAGATAACGCGTAACGAATTAGCAATTCTGGATAAATATTTACTCGTAAAGTTGGCAAATACCATTATCTAGGATTGTTATTGAGTATTTTATTCATATTGGCTTCGAAAAAAGCGTATAAATCAATTTATGTTTTCAGCGTTTATTTATCTGCCAAGCACTCTTAAAAACGTCAAAGAAGCCTTCGGTAGCAGAATACAGAAAGAAGGCCAAGGAACGAGATAAAGCGGCACATCTGTCATCACCTTTCATGACGTCATGGTCGGTTGAGACTGACTGTAACATAGGTATGTTAAATAAATGTACGATATTTCCTAAACAGTTCAGTCGTTAAATGTCTACTTCGATGATAATTGTGGAATAAACTTGCTAAATTACGATTTCGGTTGTCAGTAGTTTGTTTTGTTGTTTGCGTAACGCAACTTTTCTATCAACGAGCATTTTAAAAAAAGCCCTTTCGAACTAATTTCAAAGAACTCGCTTGCAGTGAGCTGTCCAGTATTGTGTATAGTTTAACAGACAAATCGAAGAGTGATAACTGCAATTTTACAATTACAGCGAGGTCTCAACAGCTGACGAGGGTGAAATTAAATGAATTATTAATAACATAATACTGCTCCTTTTGCTTCCTGAGCGCGTGAGATGATTGTGATACCTAACATTTATAACGAAACGCAGATATGACCATACGCTGCACAAAACTTGTGTTCTTTGATCTATATGTTTTTTTCATCTTTATCTTAATTTTTACTATCCAAAAAGTATCTCGTTCTATAACAGTTATAAACACTTCATTGCACTCATTATTTTCGTACTGAATGGCAGACCAAACTTTTCTCTCCTGTTAAAAGCAGAAATGTATGGAAAGTATTTTCACCCATGTTAAGGCCTTGTTACGGAGTTTTGTAGTGATTTCGAAAATATTTTTTTTGTTGCTACCTAATACTCATATAAAAATTTCGCTGCACAGTTTTGACACTTATATGTTATAATTTGTAGCTGAATTTTTTTCGTAGAATTATACTGAACGGTTTTTTAGATTTCATTACCCAAAGTACCACGTCTTTCGTCGTGAAAATAAGCAAAAATGAAGGAAATAATTTTTTTGCTGCCGAATGGTACATTATTTAAAAAAAAAAAAAAAACGCGTCCACAGTATTGTGCATCGTGTGATTGCACATTGACTCAAATTTTTTCAAAACTTTTGGTTAAATAATATTTGAGTTATTGGCACCAGTCTGAAAAAAACTCGGGAACAAGCCCTTAACTACATGCAATGTAAAACGCCCGAGCCAGCTTCATGGACAGGCAATGCCAGCCGCGGCTCGGCCGGGCGACAAGTAGAGTTACGTCACAGCTCGCTTCATATTTATCTGTTTCGCGGCATAGCTTTGGTTAGGTATAACGTATCCACGCTTACATATTCTGCCCAAAATAATAAAAAAAAATCAGTTTAAACCGTTACTGTTAGCCAACTTTACATTACAGACCAAAATATTATTTATGCCTTGTTTGATTAGAAAAACTGCAGCAACTCTCTTTCCACTTCTATTAAAAAATTATTAATAGTGAAATTTTTGGTTTACGTTACTGTATACGTGTTTTCTTGTTCACAATACTGTGACTTCACCAAACCTAAATACTGTAACTAAATAATAAAGGGTATAATTTGTTTTCAGGTGAAACTAAAGGTAGCCTATAACAACTAAGAAGGCCAGTATCAATACAATACGTGTGTGTCAAGAGTTTTCTGTCTACTTAGTATAACACGTGTTTTAATTGATTGGGTAGTAATGCAAGACGTAGAAGAAATTGAAATGTCCAATCGTTAGTAGTAAACTGATGATTGTTCAAATATTTTCCGTACTGTTAAATATGTCTCAAAATTGTATTTTTGAACACATTTTAATCTGGATAGAGATGAAATTATGTCGTGGCTTTTATCAGCAATGATTAGAGGTAAACCAATCTACTTAGTGTCATCCCTGAGAGTTGTCATTTATTTATTTAGACGATTTCTTGAGTATTTTCGAAATTAAAGGGCAACTGCTTATCATAAGCTATATACCCTGGCAAACATTCACTGTCTAAAGCAATTTACAGAGATACGAATTATTATATAGGTATTAATTTTACCTCTGAGTTCACATTTGTAATAAATAATTTTATAAGTTATTGAACAGGAATTCAAATAACACTGAGTTAGAACAGCCAAGAATCCAAGTTTGGTTCAGGTATCTTTGTATACTTCACTGAAACAAATATATTTTTACTTATGTTTAATCAGTGGTTTAGATATTGTTTAGATATGAAAAATGCTTAACTAGCACCATTTTGCACTTTGAAATACGAATTTTTTCGGGAGAGGACCCCGGACCCCCTTTTTAATTGAGTGATATTGTTACGGTGTCGCAATCCAGCGGCGGCGGTGGCGTCGTGGAAAGGTGGTCAGTGGGTGCTGGCTAATCAACAAGTCACCAAAAAGAGGCGGATTGCGGCAACAGTGGTATCCCAGGAATCTGAAGACTTGAGGACTTAAGTGGGTCTTAACACTTTCCCAACACCCTTGCAAAACTCTTCGATTCAGCAGGGATTGCTCCGCATCTGGGCATAGCTGGGAGCCAATCAGAGGGGAGGGTTTTGACGGCCTGGTGGGGGTGCGAAGAATGGTATAGACATCGAGCTAGCTACCGAGGGGAGTTGGAGAAGAGAGTCGGCGAGTGTGTATTCTGCTCCGGCGGCGACCGCACCTAGGGACTCTGGGTTCGAGCCTGGGTGCGACCCTCTGGCTAGAGCCCTAACTTCAACGGCGGTACGAGATGTGAGTCCCCTGTTGGTTTAGGGAAGGAGAGCGATCCTTCACCTATATCCTGTCTCGCCTCACCCTAACTCTTCCACTCGCCTCTATTTTGTATTACTGTTATTCCTTGTAACTTATATTTATAATAAATTCTGTTGCCTTTCATCTCTCGTTTATTTATCTTCCCTTCCCGGCTAAACTTTGTAACATTGGTGAAGGCGCCGGGTAGTTAAAATGGGGCGGCACAATTAGTATCTGCCCCGGGTGACACTGACCCTACACTCTAGATTTGAATTAGTGAATATTCACTGATTCACGCTGACAGTTGGAGCAGTTTGAACAATTTAAATCAGTGAAAGCAGTCATCGTTTAATTTGTGAATATTCACTGATTTCCTTCAAGAGTGCCAACATCTCACAAGTGAATCAGTGAATACTCACAGGTTTTTGTTTCCAAAGAACAGTTTTCACTTATTGAATCAGTGAAAAATTACTAGAAATTCTGTGGACATTCACTAATTAACTTGTGAGATGTTGGCACTCTTTATCGGAATCAGTGAATAGTCACCGATTTCACAGGGATTCACTGATTCAGTTTGTTGAAACTGCTCCATCCGTCGGCGTGAATCAGTGAATATTCACTAATTCAGATTCTTTAGTGTGTAGCTGCGAACCCTGTGTGCCTCGCGTACACCATCGCAACCTCCCTAGATACGAACCTTAATCAGGGCGGGGTTTTTGCCGTCCATACCTTCATGACGTATCCCTACACAGCAGGCGTTATATGCCACGTCTGAGGTACGGGGACATGGGAGCAATAAAGTCTAAACTAGCTTGTACATCAACAACCGTGTCGCCTTTATACGCTGGGCGTGAAAGCAACGTCCAGTGTTATGGTCCTTGGCTTTGTCCTTTGGGACTTCAAACGGTGACCCTACTATTTTATTTACAGAAAGTGCGTAGCAAAGTCCAGCGGGTGCTTCTCTACTTTTGTTTTACGATTCCGGTTGGAGTTTTTTTACAAGACATCAGTCTGAATAAGACGTTTTGAGGTGCCCCGAAGCCATGATTATAAGCTTGATATACATAAAACCGAAATAGAAAAAACATAGCTTCAAATGTTTACTTTTCGTAGATAAATATATGTAACGCACGTTTAGTAGTATCCATTAAAAAAAATATTTCACTGTATAGAGCTCTTAATGAATATACTCGGGTAACAAGTAAATGGGTTAAGGGGTCTCCCTAAATAAGGTGCGTTTGTGTGTGTGAGTCAGGAGCGGTAAGGTTGCCGTTGATCGGCCTATGTAATGCATTATCGCCTCTCCGCGCAAGCCACTCAGATGGCGTGCAGTGCTTCACTATTATTATTTTTCCTAGGTGATTTAAAGGGGTGACATAATTTTATTTTTGGGCAGCATAGTTCAAAGTTTGTTTCTATAGTTGTGTTATTCGAATCCGGTTGTTTATTTTCCAGATACGACAGTCTTGAAAAGCAATTTTTGGCCGAAAATGATGTTTCTAATAAACGTACAGAATTGTTTAATCTATAGCACTATAGTTTGAAGTGTGTATTCTCTTCGTAGATATACAAATGTAATGCGCGTTAAATATTTTCGTCAAAAAAAGAATAGTCGTAACTCGCTGCAACGAATTTGAAGCGCACCTTCGCGTGTATCTGCCCTCTTCCGCGCAGCAGCGAGTGCGCTTCTCGCGAGGTGGCTGGCGGGAAAATGTGGGGAAAGAGGGGGAGGGGGGGTTTGCGGGGGTGTCAGGTTGCCAAGGGGCGTGTCGCCGAGGTAACCCGAGCCGGCCCGTAGTAACCCGAGCTCTGCCGGAAGTGCGCCTGGCGGACGGACGCCATCCCCCGCACCCCACCAACTATCCCTACGGCGTCGACGACGTGTTCTCGCGCACGCGTGATCGGCGCCCAACACCCTCCCCTTCTTCGACATGGACCTTGGCGTCGTCGATATATCGACTGCCGTCGTCATTGGTCGACGCGCGAAGCGGTCAATCTAGTCGCCCCCGCAACCCGCACTGACGAAAACTGCAGCGTTATGAGGAGTCTTCGTCGGTGTCGAATTTCCACCTTTGACGCTTGGGAACAACGTAGTGATAAGAGCCAGTGTCCCACGCTTGACGAGAAGCATATCGCCTCTATTCACAGCGCGCCAAACTGGCGTGCAAAGTTTTCCTTATAGTCTTTTTCCAACGGGATTTTAAGCGTTGACCACAACATTTTATTTTTGAATAGTAATAAGTACAGGCCAACGCATGCCTCTCGCTTTGCACTTTACGAACTCAGGTAATATTTTCTGAGTTACAGCAGTCTAAAAGCCCCTGTTTTTAACCATTTTTGGGAGGCCTGAAAATTATTTTTCTAACAAGTGTGCTGAATTTTTGAAGAAAAAAAAAGCATAGATTTAAGTGTGTGTTCTTTTCGTAGGCAAACATATTAGAATAAGTTAAGCTGTTTGGCGTAAAACGAATACGCGTGACACGCTGCAACGCCGTCCATGCGCCACTCGGAGCATATAATTGTATAGGTGGATCGTCAGTAGCAAAGTTCAGTGGACATTTATATCTGAATTTTACATACGTCTGGTTAATACTTACTGAAGTGTGCACGGCAGTCTGAAAAGTCTGTTCTGTTTAGCTGTGTTGGAGGGCTTGAAAACAAAATTTTTATTGAGCATGGTGTCTGAACGATGACATTCTATTGTAGTCCGAAGTGTGTTTTCTTTTCGGTACATTAACACAGTAAGCTCATGTGCAATCGTTTCCTAAAATAAGTGTTTAGCATACACATCAGCGCATTTAAAGCCCGTTGTAGGCGACGTTCTTAAGGGGCCTCCCTATCTGCGCTTGAAATGTGTTGCAGCGAGCTACGATTATTCTTTTTATGATGAAACTAATAAAGGCGCATTATATTAGTATATGTACGAAAAGAGCACACACTTCAAACTATGTCGCTATAGTTACAAAAATTCGGAACGTTTATTTAAAACATAAGTTTCGGGCCCCTCAAAATGCCAAAAAAAAAAAAAAAAAAAAAAGTTTTTTTTTTCATACTGCTGTAAAAATAACAACCGTATTCGAAAAACACAACCACAGAAACAAGTGTTAGACTTTGAATTATGCTGCCCACAAATAAGACAATTTGGTCACCGTTTAGTGTCATAGAAAAAAGCATAGGCCCAATAGTAAAGCACTGCACACCAGCTGAGTAAGTGCCTTGCGCGGAGAGGCGATAATGAATTACATACGTCGGTCAACGGCAACCTTACTGCTCCTGCCTCAGACACACACACAAACACACACAAACGCAACATATCCTAGGAGGCCCCTTAAGGGCTTGGGCCCGAGTTTCTCGGTTTTCGAGAGAATTATTTTTTAAATTGCATACGAGAGTCGATATCGTAAAATCGCTTCGTAACTTTTTTACAAATTGGTTTTACTATGCAATGTATTTTTTCGAGACAAACTGTATGGTGAGTAGAGCTAATTTATCAATTAAAAGGAAATTTCGTTAATTAACTAATTAGCAACTATTTTGCAGTCTTCTGACTCGACAAAATTAGAGTACGCAGTTTAAATCAGCCATAACAAAGTTACGAAGCGATTATGCGATATCGGTTCCCATTTATGTTTTAAAAAATAATTGTCGTTAACTGCGAAGAAACTCGGGCCTATGCCCTTAAGGCGCCCGCCTAGTGAAGCCGCATTTGTGTGTGTGAGGTGAAAATCGATGAGGCGCTACGAGCGACGTCGGCCGGCACGTGTATAGTGTTATCGCCTCTACGGCCAAAGTCGTAAACGCGCGCGCAGTGTTCCCGCCGTAACGTTTTTACTGTGCGACTTATTGAACACGTCACTGCAGCAAAGTCCAATGTACTTGTAGGCCTTAATTTAGTTCAAATCCGTTACATATATCTCGAGAAAGAACCTCGTGAAAAATCCGATTTTAGCCAAATTTGAGAGCTTTGAAATAATGCTTCCATTGTGCGTGGTGTCTTGGAAGTCACATTCACAAGTAGTCTGAAGTGTGTCTTCTTTTCGTAGATAAGCACTGTGGATGCAAGTTTACTGGTCTCTGAGAAAAAAAAAAACGTAACTACGGACACGCTGCACGCAGTTTGAGTGAGAGATTTTGGTCAGCGCTTAACATTGAGGTCTTAAGCGCTGGTGAGGGATGACATGAGGTGAGTATGGAGCAGTGTCGGAATCAAGGGGCGGGGGAAACGGGATATCCCCGAGAAAACCCGCCGACCAGCGGCATCGTCCGGCACGATTCCCACATGCGAAAATCCGGAGACCGACCCCGCCGGAATCGAACCCGGATCGCTTTGGCGGGAGACGAATGTTCTGACCATTCAGCACGCAGTTGGAGCGCCAGCCAGGTGGCCGCCTTCCTGATAATTGAACTACGTTGCAATTGGTTGTAAATATGCTTTCATTTACAAAACTATCATATGTGTTCCCACACAGGCGTACCACAGCCACTGGATTAACTGGAAGAATGTCCTAGGTAAATAATTAAATTCAAGTCCTTTGTTTTCCTTTCTTCGTAGCTGCTCCATAACATGGGCAGATTCCAAGTGCAGTATGGCTCTGAACAATGTATATTGAAACTTCGAAAAGGGGACACATTTCAGGGAAGTATTTGAACACAAAAGTTTCTTTCTCACATATTTGTATTACAAAACCTGCTGGTCGTATCTATTCACAAGTAATCGAGGGTCCTACAACAAACTTTGGAACATTCTCGCCAATAATAAAATAATAGGATGAGCATTTATCCAGCTGTGGGAACTAGACGCGCGCGTCAGTTTAGCCCATATGGCTCCTTCGTCTCTGGGTCTTATAACACCAGAACAACTTCAGTATGCTGCGTCCAGCGCATTTAGTCACGTCCCCTCACAGCAACCTGCACGACAGAACTGTCACGTGGGTTGCAGAATCTTGCGTTTTCAGGCGTCACGCACAAAATTCACCAACTACACGACTATGTCGATTTTGGTTGATTTTGTTTCAGTATTGTGTTTAAATAGGAAAATACACGGAACTACGTTTGATAACTTCTCTGCCCACCATACAAACAGTAACGGCTAGTGATATTTTTTCAAAGGTTAAATTTTTAGTGCTGACTTTTATCCCGAACGACCTATATCACATGCTACCCCCGCAAATTATTTCCTTATTTATTGCTGGCGTTAAGTCATCAAAGGTGTGACAAAACATCTGCCGTCCAATCACAGAAGAGACAGTCAAATATACGTTCTTGAAGTTCAAACTGACCTTGAATATATCCGCGAAATACCCGTACCTCTACATATAAGTATTCCGCTTTCTGACAGTTGTACTGGCATTTATCTTACCAGCTGTCTCCATGAAATATACAGTTCTTTTCCTCTCTTCCACACGTGATTTTTGCATAAATACATTCAGCTGTTTTAACCACATTAAAAATATTTTCCTGTAGAAATTGGTAGACGTCATAGTCTTCAAATCTGTGGGGGAAAAATGGAATTCTTACGTGAGACACATACTATACGTAGTATGCTGAGTATACTGATTTACGCATGGTGTGTTTCAAAATTTAAGTTTGTTATCCGGCACTCCCGAAGACCAGAATCTGGCGCCGGTACAGGCAGCACCAGTCCCTTATTGGCGTGGCTGTTGGCTGACTGCTCTGAGTTACCTCCCAGCGGTGAGAGCTGAACATTACTTCTGGTATAACTTCACGTCAAGGCACGGGAGGGCAGATTCTACCAAAAAAACGCGCAGGTGATACCCGAAAACATGTTGGCATACTATGAGTGCTTGGGTGTGGTACTTCCGATGGTCTACAACCCCACTGTGATATAGTACCAACCAAACCATAAGTTAAACATGTCACGGCTTCATAATATTAGTTGTAGCGACTGTGTGTATTTTTTTTTTGTTCTGAATATAATCGCCGATAGCATCATTTTTGTGTAAATAAACTTTTTTGTAGCTTATTTCCTGTTTACAAACTACGCATTTGTGAATATGTTGTATACCTGAACATTTCATTTTTCAGTATACAAAAGCTAATAAAACTGAAACTACTTCAGGTAGGTTAATGTCTTTTGTTAGTGAATTAGAATATTTATGAACTTAAAAAAAAAACCCAGGGGCCGCGGTGGCTGAATGGTCAGACCATTCGCCTCCTACCAAGGCGATGCGGACTCGATTCCCCGCGGGGTTGGTCCTCGGATTTTCGCATGCGGTAATCGTGTCGGACGACGCCGCTGGTTTTCTCGGGGATCTCCCGTTTCCCCGGCTCCCTCATTCCGACGCTGCTCCATAATCACATTATGTCACCCCTCATCAACGCCAAAGAGCTCGACGTTGAGACCTGACCTTAATCTTAATCTCTCTCTCTCTCTCTCTCTCTCTCTCTCTCAAGGCTCCAGATGTCGCCTGTATTCTCTTCGTGAACCTCTCTTAAAGGCTTGTTCCCGAGTTTTTTCAATCTGGTGCCAATAACTCAAATATTTTTTAACCAAAAGTTTTGAAAAAATTTGATTCAATGTGCAATCACACGATGCACAATACTGTGGACGCGTTTTTTTAAATAATGTACCATTCGCCAGCAAAAAAATCATTTCCTTCATTTTTGCTTATTTTCACGACGAAAAACGTGGTACTTTGGGTAATGAAATCTAAGAAACCGTTCAGTAGAATTCTACGAAAAAAATTCAGCTACAAATTATAATATATAAGTGTCAAAACTGTGAAGCGAAATTTTGATATGAGTATTAGGTAGTAAGAGCAAGAAAAATACTGTACTTGTTAAGTTATTTTCGGTAGTGCCAAGTTTGCAGCCACGGATTTTTTTGTTCAGCTCGGTGAAGCCCACATTGCCATGGACAATTTTTATGCATTTTTAAACTCCCTATAAGCATATAGGTATTTCCTTTAGTAAAAAAACTCTCGAAAACATAATATCATAGATGCGTTCCTGTATTTTAATTCCCGTAGCAATATTACCCTCTTATCAATGAAAGATAAGGTACTTGAAGTGGAGTTTACGTCTCGTCGACAGCGATGTCATTAGACGGTGACTCACAACTTGATACTATGACAGCAGTTGTGAGACTATCAAGGAAACATCCCAGCATTCGCCTGGAGAGATTCCGGGAAGCCATGTAAATACCGATATCAGGACGGCCGGAGCCGTGGATGGAACACGCGTCCTCCCGAGTGCGTGTTACCGTTGCACCACCTCGCTCGGTAGCAATGCAAGCAATAATGAAATTTTTGGTGTCGAACTTCTGTAAACATTTCCAACCGTTGCAGAGCTCCGCTGCTTTCGCTGTGGAAATATTGTGAAACCACGAAGCAAAAAAACTGGAGAGAGAAAATTTTGGCCAGCTGTGATCAGGTTACGGTGGGTGACCTCCACGAGCAGATCTCTGCTACCAAGGATCGACACTCACGTCAAACACACGCGCATTCTAAGTCCGCTGTTACCACCGGGCGATGTACCATTAAGGCCGTGAACCATCATTTATACTATTTTTACTATAATAATTTTTTTAATGCTAAAGGAGATGAGATGTTGAAAATTTGATGCACAGTTTGGTTAAGATCAGTGCATAATTTATCAACTAATTTTTTACGGTAAAATACGCAATGATTTCTGCTATTTATGCAATTAAGAAAATACTCACTAAGGCCTCGCTTTTTAGTTTTGCAGTGGTTTCGAAAATAATTTTTTTTAACGAAAATTAATACATATATCAAAAATTCATTCTCACAGTTTTATGACTTATATATAAGTGATTCTGAATAAAGTGAACACTCAAAAAGTCCTGATTAATTTATATTTTCTGCCAGTTTACCTTCCCGCCGGATGTAAACATAACTATTGCTACGCGCTGTTATTTACACAGAGTCATGCAATGTTTACAACTACATTAAACTGCTCCGATAAATTTTAGCTACAATATCTACTCATTAAATGCACGGGAGCTGAATAGAAGATATAATCAAAAGTAATCTTAGTTGCAAATACCTACGAATTAACGTCTTATAATACTGGTTCCTGTCCATCGACTAATTGATACAACACGCGCTATTGCCGTTACGAATCTCGTAAATGCTGGCATATTTTATTTGAATTTGCAACTCAAAACCGCCACTAAAAACAGACATGACACACGCAATTCAAGAATTCAAGTTTCGTTCAGTTCTATTGCGACGAACAACGACGACGTACTTCAGAAACAATAAATGACGTATTTTCTTAATATGTGAAATAAAAATTATGTTGTTTCTAGGCTGGCAAACGTAAAACATAATTACATACTACCGATGGTTTCACATAATTTGGCAATGATTCCAATATTTTGAATGTGTACATACGCTCAACGGACAAACACAAGCAAATGATGCAACTTGGCGTAGCGGCGAAAAAACGGCAAGAACTCTGATGCCACCTGTCGGTGACATTTTGAACTGTCTGAAGCGCGAAGCAAGCTGTAACGTGCGAGATGACCTAAGGATGGCGATAGCGTCACATTCTTCTGGCGCCAATTGAGTCTAATTACACTGTAAGTAGGAATGTCAATAAGATCACAAATAAATATTTTGAAGTATATTAAATACAGAGCGGTCGATTTCATCTGGTGTTCTTTCACTATTGTTGTATTCAAATAGGAAATACACGGAAATACATGCGATGAATCGCTACCAACCATACAAGCAGTAAAGTAACTCTTGCTAATGGTGACTTATATGCAGTAACGACTAGTGATTTTTTTCAAAGGTTAAATCTTCAGTGCTTACTTTATCCCGAATGACCTATATCATAGTTTGTACCTGAATTTTTTTGTTGCAATACACCAAACGGATTTTTAGACTTTTGCCCCTGAAATATAACATATTTTAGGGTCAAAATAAGCCAAAATGAAGCAAATTAATTTTTTTGCTAGCAAACGGTACATTATCAATAAAAAAACAACTGTCTGGCAAAACGGTGCATCGTACGACTTTAACCAGTCTCAAATTTTTTTCAAAGCATTTTGTTAAAAATATACGAGATATTGGCAATTGTTTGAAACAAATGAAAGATCCCCTTAATTAACTTATTAACCAAATACATAAATCTTTTGTTTCGAAAAAATTAAGATTGCATAATGAAAACAATATTTAACAAAACTGTGTAACAATTTTACGATATCTCTTCTCGTTTAATAACAAATAATAATCACCGTGAAAGCAGGGGAAATGATGTATCATGGCCTTAAGGGGGCCGTCTGTCCAAGCCGCGGAACGGCGTGCGCAGCTTCGGCCGTTACGAAATTATTCGAAAACTCCTCTCAGCGTGCGTCTGTCATGTCTGCCTAGGAACGGCATTCAATGAACGTTACATACGTTTAAGTTCCTTTCAGGTAGGTAGGAAGTAGGAAAGAAGGAAAGAGACTTGAAGAGTTCGACTCCTGGCTATATAGCAGAGAATCCAGATGAAAAAAAAAAAAAAAAAAAAGTTCATTTCAGGTTCTCCGTGTATTTCTCAAATTTATTTCCATGCTGCCGAAAATGGCGAATATCGCTGTTCGTTTTTTTGGACCTGTTCAGGTATGAACATCTCGGCGCTGCCTTTTTTAAATGGGGCAGACGTGTACAATATAATTTTATATTTAATATTATTCATCAAATGACAGGGTCACGCCAAGTGGCTAGGGTGAGGCTTGATGCACGTGCTCTACACTCTAAATCTGAATTAGTGAATATTCACTGATTTCCTTTAAGAGTGCCAAAATATCTCACAAGTGAATCAGTGAATGTTCACCTTTTTTTTCGAGTAGTTTTCAAAGAACACTTTTCACTTACTGAATCAGTGAAAAATTACTGGAAAATCTGTGGACATCCACTAATAAACTTGTGGAGTGTTGAAACTCTTGATCGGAATACGTGAATAGTCGCCGATTTCACACTAGTTTCTCACTGATTCTATTTGTTGAAACTGCTCCATCCATCGGCGTGAATCAGTGAGTATTCACTAATTCAGATTTAGACTGTAGGCTTAGAATACGCAAAATACGTTCACCCAGGTGGCCATCTTAAAAATTTTTTTTAGGAGCTACTGAGAAAAACGTTAGCGGATCACGGTTAAGACCAGCAGAACTCCTTGTTAAGGAAATTCTTCTCAGTGCTAAATCTTAATAACTTCTTCAAGTATTTGAGGATTAAGTTTAAACCCGTTCTGGTTTCGCCTCTTTGTCCTCGGCCTTTCGGCATTTGTCCTTCGTGATGGAGATCTTTCTGCCATCCTTTCCGAGGACATGCTCAAAACACGTTTCTTTCAACTGGTTTTATATCGTCCGGCAATTTTTATTACCTTAGTTACTGCTTCATATTGTCGTGTCTTATGCAATTGCCTCGCGAGGTTATGCAGTTGTAAAACATTGTAATCACATTTTGGATAAACAGAGTTCAATTTCCAGTCCAGCAATCCTGATTTTGGGTTAATGTTGTTTTAAGAAATCACGCCATTCGAATACTTGGATGGTTACTTCAAATATTCCACGAGCGTTTGTTTTCTTTCTTGTTCCTCAATCCTTGAGACACTGGTTTCTTCTTTAATTATCTCGCTTGTGATGGATTTTGGGCCAAACAGAGCAAAATATAGGGGCAGCAAAACTTTTTAAAATATAATTGGAAAACTCACCTCACAATATCAATATTTTAACAATACCAAATGTTGGGCTATTAGCTGAATAAGATACTTGACGCCCCACAATCTACCAATCCTACTTCAGGCTTCTTTGATTTGTTCAGAAAATCGGAAAGAAAATTTAATATATTGGAAATAAATATATCGGTAGAATAAATTGTTAATATAACATAATTATCTTCAGTGCAGCGAATATTTTTTGTATACGAGGTAAATATTTGCTGTATACCTACTTCTAAGAAGTAAATTTTTTTTAAACATATCTGAGTCCATACTGAACCCTCCTTTGATTTGCAGATAATTTATATTCCTTTTTTTCCGCCCGTAGTAGTCCAAGGTACTTCCATGACATCACAGAAATGATTTCTGTACACGTAATATAATTTACGTATACTGAATTTTTATACACTCACATGCATACACTCACACTGTGCAAACTGTCAAAGCATAAGAATGTATATTAGTGCTGAGGATAATAAACATAGCATTTAGCGTTCATACATTCAGTCATTTTCGAAGAACGTTGTTTACACAAGTTATAGAATTTGCGTCAGTCGGTTCTTTCAAAATTAAATTTTAATGCGATTTCTTTAACATTTTCTTGTTACTGTATTAAATGAAAACATTTTTTTTTATAGATAACGGTAGCGTATATTATTAATAGTCATAGGTGAACTACTGGCAACTGAATTCTTGCATACAATAAAACATAAAGTATAATTTTGAACGGCTACTTCAGGGTTAATGTAATACTTCCATAAATAAACTTAAAAGAAACACTGTCCATAGGTACGTCAGCCTGACAAAGAAAACGACCTGGTTAAATGATGTTCCTGAAAATGTAACACATCGTTGTGTGGTTTTAATATTATTGGAAAAGAAATCACATTAAAAATGTATTAAAACATTATCATAATAATAAGTCCATTTCAGTTTTAATTAACAGCTTTACACTTTGCCTAGGTATGGTTTTTGGTAAATCCTAGTAAATTAATGTAATTTATTTTAAATACCCTGTGTATATTTTTTCCTTTCCGTTTTATTTTGTGCCCGTACTGACAGACCATATGACATAAATGTGTTATTTTATTGAATTATATCATATAATTATGTAATGTATGTCAAGCGAATGTTTTTATGTGAGACTCCGTTATTGGTTTTCAGCTATGGAATGGCACAAAAATCTGTAACATTAATATCTGTTTTATAAGCATATATATTGTATGTATGTGTGTGAGAGAGAGAGAGAGAGGAAGAAAGAGAGGGTATGTGATTTCTCAATAAGCTGTATATTATCTAACTAAACTGTAAAAATTGAACTATATGTATTTCCGATGTATTAAATATATTTTACAATTAAAAGTCCTATACAACTGGCCCATTAACTGTTTTACGTGTTTAGAGAGAGTTTTTTTAGGGATACTACTAAACGTGTGTTCGATATGTTTATCTACGAAAAGCAGACACATTTAAAACAGATGCTTCTCAATTTTGCTTTTTTTAGATATCATGCTTAGCAACATGGTTTCGGGGCAACTCAAAATGGCCAAAAACAGCTTTTTCAGACTGCTGTCACGTAACATATACTAACCGGAATCGTAAAACAAAAACTGAGATGCGCGCGCTGGATTTAACTACAGACTTTACACAAATAAAGAAGTAGCGTCACCGCTGTAAGTCCTGTAGGGAGAAGCCAACGACCGATCACTGCATCCAGTGGCGGATTTAAGGAGGTGGCTACCGGGCTGAAGGGGGGGGGGGGGCCTCACCCAAAATCATGTTCATTATGTAGCTAAAATATGTCCATTCGCCTCAAGGAAACGGGAGTTTTGTTCTGTGATGATCCGAGTACCGTAAACCGAGGTTCCTTGATCCATTTTCGGGGTTACTTTGACCACTGAAAATTGTAGTTTTGTGGTCTTGTGAAGTAGATTACTGGAACCTAGTATTTGAAATAATGTCTTTTGAACGTATAGTTAACCTTTAAAACTTTCTTTGCTAAACGACATATAGACCAACATTTTGGGTGGAGCAAGGTCAAAGTAACCCCGGTTTACGGAACATGTAATAATGTATCTTGTATGTTATTTTTAATGTTTTATAGCAGTAAACAACCACACTTTTGAGATAGCTGGTATTCTTTACAATCCATTAAAATCACCCCCCCTGCCCGTTACCTAGTATGTTTCAAAATCCGCCAGTGCGTGCACGTCGTTTATGCGTCCCGCACATAAAGGCACACGAGCCAGACTAGCTCTTATTGCCTGCCTGTTTCCGCTCCTTAAAATCGACATCTAGCGTCTTCTACGTAGGGCTCTTAGTTACTGAAATATAGTCTATGCAAGAATATGTTCGCTAATAAATGATGTCGCAGCCCTACCTAATTGTTCGAGGCATTTTCTGCTGGGGTTCGTCTGCAGCTGCTTGTGAGTAATCGAGATCTTGCATCGTGTGCCCCAATTTTGTATAGAGGCATATCAAAGCCCAAATTTGCATAGAACGGTTTTATAAAATAAAGGAAAACCAACTAACTTACAGAAACGGGATAATTCACACTGAAGAACAGTGTGACGGGCTACGTCAAGATACGTATAAAAACTGCATTGAATAGTTATTTTTGTGAATCTGAAATAAAAATTACCCAGTTTTTTTCCCAAGTCTCTAACGTGTAGGTAGGCGACGTCCGTAAGTCACAATGTTAGCTTAGGCTGGGCAAACATTTCTTTCTTAGACGTTCAAACAGTAACGCCTGTAAAGTTTTCCAAGTGTCCAACAAGTCATGAGAGTAGTTTCTCAATAATATCCTGGTTAAACTGCTGTTAGTGGTCGAAGCCTACCAACTAGCCTGAAAAAAAAAATAACAGTCGGAAACAGTAGACTTCAGCTTATCCACAACGAAGAGAAATATACTGTGCCGAAAATAACGAAGCGGAAAACATTAAACGAATATTGCTCACAATATAAACAATTAACGCATACAAATCTAGGGTGGTCATTGCAATTAATGGAATACTTAAGATTGTGTGGTAGATAAATAAACACTAAAACCATTATTTTAAATATACACGTTTTGAAAGCCATTGTGGGAAAACTACAAAACAACAAACCTAGCCTAGTTAATGGTATTAGCCAACTTTATGGGCAAACATTTACCCAGAAAGATGCATTTGTTACGCGTAATTAAATACACGAGATTTCGGCGTTAGCAATCGTTGTTCAGTTATACGTTACTCGAGAAAAAAATTTTGCTCAGAAAATAGGTAAATTGACTAAGTTCATTATTATTTTATTTTTTGTATATTGGCGTAGAGAAAGCTACAATTTTAAACTGATGCTTTTACTCTAAATTATATAACATTCCCTGTTGATAATTGTATAAAATATCTTGGCTCATTTCGAATTTCTGCCATCTTGAAAATCTTAAACCTGGTCACATGACTGAACACGTCTTCCTTACTCCAGCAGGTTTATTTATTGAAACGATTTCCATTAACAGGGCTGTTTGTTTTAGGAAAACGGTACCTCATTAAAAATAATTGGCGATTGAGAAATAATGTATGTAAAATATAATACTCTAGTAGAAAATAAAACAATGGAAAAATAAGTTAAGTAAACAAACGGCATGACATCTACATATAGTGAACATACTTCTGAAACATAGAAAAGTTTGGTAATGAAGCACGCAAATTAATAACAGTTAAGATATACACAAAAAATTTATAACAGTACACACACACAGTACTGACTGGGACAACTTTTATAATAAAAAAAGTATTTATATAACATGCTACGTAAATCAGACTAAAACAGTAAAAATTGGCATCAACTTACGCTGAGGTCACAGGGAGATGTGGTGTTGGCTCTGGTCCTTCCACCAAGGGTAAAGCTACACGGAACGTCTTCCTCCAGCGACAACCTGGTTCTTGCACCGCGGGCGCTCATGTTGGACAGATGTTTCCACTCAAAGAGCAAGGCGCGCAACATCTTCCCACCCCGCGTCATAAAGCAGAGCTCTGTCCCGCAATACGGCATTCTGTGTTGTCAGCGCGTTAATAAGGTTAGCGTCTGCTGTTCAAACTACGTGCTGCGCCGCCATAATCAAAACAAATTCACTCCTCAGCTTCTTCATAGACACTCGGCTCTGTAAACAAAAGAAAGTTCATTCTGTTTTCAAGTTTAAGGGGACACTCTTGTCATTTAAAACGTGAAACACACGTGCGATTTTTATGAGGTTAGTTAAAACTTCTATTATATTTGTTCTATATTCACTTTTGTACCGTATGGCAGACCGTTATTTCCACCTCTGGTAAATATCGTCATTTTTGGTTGTCATTCGAGAACGGAAGCGATAAATACAGAAAATATACTTCAAGTGATCACGGAAAAAGTTGTTTCATAACATCACAACAATGGGGTGTTTGTGGGAAACGAACGCGATATAAATGCCAAATAGTAAGTTTTTCTGAAAAAAAAAAAAAAAAAAAAAAAAAAAAAAAAAAAAAAAAAAAAAAAAAAAAAAAAAAAAAAAAAAAAAAAAAAAAAAAAAAAAAAAAAAAAAAAAAAAAAAAAAAAAAAAAAAAAAAAAAAAAAAAAAAAAAAAAAAAAAA
>PNEQ01035379.1:0-18898 GCA_003012365.1 Medauroidea extradentata | reverse complement strand
ATGTGTGAAAAGAACTGTTACAGAAATTTTTTTAGAAAAATGTTTCTTCAAATGGCACTTGTATCATTCTCCATGCCAAAAATTATGGAGTTACACCAAGTGCATTCTACGGACGTTTGTTTGAGCTGAACAATGCATTATTGGCACTTATGTCACTTCCTACGGTATTAGCAGCAGGGCATATAATTCTTTCAATGGAAAAACCCCAAAATGTGATTTTCTGGCACTTATATCGTTTTCCGCAAACACTCCTAAATTATACAAATAATTCCGGAGCTTCTCAAAATGGCTGAAAACAGCTTTTCAACCTGTTATGTCTGAAGAATTACTCTCGAGATTCGCGTGAAAGTACTCTAGAAACATGTACTGGACTTCGCCCAAGACTTTTAGCCAATAAAATATAGGGTTACTACTAAAAGTGTCAGTCACTGCACGCCGTTCCAGTGTCTTGCGGTAGAGGTTATACTACACCAGATGAGCCGAGCAACAACGTCTTTGGCGCCGTGCCTCACAAACACACGGCCAGTAGACGGACACGTTATATCAAGGGCAGTGGCGTAGCCAGGATTTGTGACTGGGGAGATTTCAAATGAAAAATGTTATAAAAGAACACCGATCCCCACAGTCAAATGCGGGCGGTCATGGGGGTTCTCCCCCGGGAAAAATTTGGGTTTTAAGGTGCAAAAAGGGGGTTATCTAAACAGATATGTATTACTATCGAAAAATTGAATGTACCAGTGGTAGTAATATTTATTTTTTTGCCCTTCATATTTGGTGAGGGGGAAGGGTTTGAACCCGGAAACTCTCCCCCCTTATCTACGCCATTGAAAGGGCGCCCGTGAAAAAAAGGGGGGGGGCAGGGTGGGTCCTGAGCTCCCACAATGTGTTTACTTTTGTTTTTTAATAAAACGCATAACAAACTATTTGTACTTAAATAAGTTTCGTAATCGACGCGGTTTCATGTTTCGAAATATGCCAGTGGCTACAAATTTATTCACAGACTATATTCATTCCTGTTGACATAAATATAAATTATGATCTTGCCCCCGCCCCCCTTTTCCCTTATAATCAGTAAGATGGGCGCCCTTGACTTACATACACATGGTGTGTGATCGGAGTACGACTCTGCAACCAAGGCTGCTGGTTATTTCACCATGAGCACGGCACGAGGGCCCACATTGTTGGCCTGTACAAGCCCACTTCACATTCCCACGGACTGCTCTTCAATACTTCATCAACAATACCACACTGTGGCAGAGCAGAGTGCAGGCAGCAGGCCTCCCCACAAGACTGCTTGTACACAGTTGCAGGGGCTGTGATGGTTCTATATACATATATAAATGGAGGAGGGTGTGAGGAGGGTCGTGAAGTCAGGCCAGATAAAAGGAGGGTATTGGTGTAACAGAGACTTCATTACAATGCGATCCTTCTCGCCGGATACTTAGCCGGCAAGCGAGTGGGTTAAGGAGCCCAGGGCACGGAGTGTGGGGGATGTTTGCGAGCTACGATGAAGGATTTTTCAAAACACGCGAGACTGTAACCCCATATGAACTTGTTAGCGTATGGCAAGAGTAATTTTTTTTATTAATAAGGGTGCGAGGAAAAGTTCATATGACGCCCCTTATCGTCGGGTGTTTCCTTAAGAGTGCGTGATAGATAAATAAATGCTCCAATTGATTTCTACGCTTTTATCGAAACCAATATGGATAAAAATACTTAGTGACAATTCTAGATAATGGTATTTGCCAACTTTATGAGTAAATGTTTATCCAGAATTACTAATTCGTTACGCGTGATCTCTTGCGCCGCAGTTAAATGCACGAGGTTCCGGCGTCAAAGATTGTGACTCAGAAGTTCGTAACACTGGAAACAATGTTCTTTAAAACGTTGGCTAAAACTATTGTCTAGGATTGCTATTGATTTATTTTCGCAAATTGGCTTCAAGTAACCTACAGTTATAGGTTAATGCTTTTATCGTTGAATTATGTACCACGCCCTTTTAATGCATCGACTTGGGCCACGGCCGTCTTCAGTAGAAGTCCGGAGTCTTGAATGTGGCAACGCTGCATCGGGGGCCTGCTGCTTGTCACTTCTTGGCCACCCTAGTCTCTGCAACGTGTGTAGGTGTACACGTCTACACTGACTAGGGCAGCCAATGAGCGACCGGCAGCAGGCCTCCGATGCAGTGCTGCCACATTAAGGGGCCCGCCTCGTGGCACATGTGTTTGTGTGAGTGAGGTATGGTGCTAAGGGCGACGTCGTATGGGCCATACAACGGTGCGTCGCCTCTACGCGTAAAGCGTGCAGTCTTAGCGAAGAAACTAATTTCCTATTGGACTTTAAGTGGTAACTCTATTGTTTTATTTACGAAATCACTTTACTAAAGTCCAATGCACTGCCCTTAAGTGGTTTCACATGTATTCGGCTAGTATATTTTCCGCTATAGCAGCCTGAAAACCCCGTTTTAAACCATTTTGACGTGTCCCAAAAGGGGATTTCTAATACGTGTGTTGTCTTGAAAGTACTTAAGTGCAGTCGTCTGAAGTGTGTGTTCTTTTCGTAGAGAAACGGCGTGAACACACGTGTATTAGTTTCGGTGTTAAACTTATTCTTCAAACACGCTGCAGCGCGATTTTATGGCAACGAGGCGGGCCCCTTAAAGACTCCGGCCTTCTACTAAAGACGGCCATGGTTCTACCCGTAAATCATGGACGTGTGGTGTTGCAGTATTCTTTCTGTGATTGGCTCAATGAAGTGAGAGTAGTATCTTCATAAAGGCACGCTGTCCAGTAACCACGAAGCAGAACTGCAGGTGTGCAGGTAATGCACTGAAACAAACAGATGCAAATCCCTTTTTGCGAAAATCAACAGTCCTTAGTCATGTGTAGGGCTAGGAATATATCGCGAGCTCAACAACCAACATGCTAGAATCTATTATCCCGTGTATGCCGAAGCCCTACCATTAGTCCATTACCTGCTACTCGTTCAGACAGCCGACAATGAACGAATAGATGGGGCTTGAGTACGCATAGGACATTGGATTCTAACATGCACGTCATTGTACTTACAAATTATTCCTAGCCCTAGTTATGTGGTACGGTTTAGCTGTTTACAGACGAATCACAGACGTTCACTTGCAGCGCACAAGAACAAGGATTGGCCCAGTCAAATAGAGTTTCACCAGTAAAGAAATAAATGAGTCAGAAATGGCTACATGACATTGAAGCCTAGCAAACATTCAACTTTTCCCGCAATAAAGCACCATCTTTACCAACTGTGAAAGTCGCACAAACGTATAATTGTTTGAATTTTAGCTTGTGCTCAAACGAAAACACAAATTTTTCAAGTCCCTAACTATCGACCAAAGAGACACGTCGAACGAGCATACAGCCGTTTGCAGTCTAGCCTGGTAGCAGGAAATAACGTGAATTTTACACGTCCCTAGGGATGGTACGCCATTAGAGAAGATAGTATATAGCGAAAATCTTTTGTGACAACACATACCCTTTCATGCGACATGTATCATTGGATGATATATGATTAACACGACGTAGCTGTCTGCAGACCAATTACAGGCATCAAACATTACAATAGCTGGATTCTCATTGGCTCAGTAAAATAAAGCGTAAGCCAGTAATATTTCGCTACGTTGAAAGTAGGTTGAAATCCAGCAAACAGTCAAGTTTTCCCGCAGTAAATCATCTCTACACATCGCTAGGGACAATGGTCCTTTCTCTTCAGCTTTCCTGAATTACACTTTTTTTTTCATTTGTACCATATAGGCTATGTTCCAAGGGAGGTGTATTTTGGGGTTCATACGAATATGATGTAACCACTGTAGATGGAGTACTCTTGTCGCGTTCTTCACATATGGAGCAAACTAGGCACTCAGAAGACCGCTTTTCAAGGTGTACCTACTCTATGGTTGGAGGTGTGACGTCACACGAGGCCACTAAACACGACGCAGAGCTATGTGCACTTAGGGCAATGAAACAACATTCAGTGACTCTAGGAATATGTTGAGTTCTTGGCATAGGTTATGTAATGACTTGGAGAGATTACTCGTTCTGTGTAGATTACTCCAGCAGTCCCAACTTTTTTTTTATGTCGTGAAGCTCTTTGTATAATTCACTTGTGTATAAGCCCTTTGTTTAGGCCTATCACAGTACAGTATGTCTAACATATAAAATGTATTTTGAGGTGTTAACAGGGTGGTGGAGATGGGGGTAGGCAGCAAAGAAACCTTAAGTAAATAAATATGAAAACATGAAAATAAATTAGTGAATATCTATAGAATCAAAATTATAAAACTAACCGTATTTCATGAGAATATAAAATTATGATTTTATATTACTTGAACACCCTTAAGGGGAGCGAACGCCTGGAATACTCAATCTATGATAACAATTTGAAATACTTATCATAATTCAAAGGGATTTTCTTGCCGACGTAGCGTGAATACCGGGACTGGTGTACGGCGTACTTGAGCCAGTGTTGCACGCGCACGACTCGAGATGCGACAAAGCTGCTGTAGCGGCACACACACTCAACTCTCCCCTCTTGTAGGGGCCTGTCTTTTCACGGGCCTGTCACGGCGAAACGGATCAGTCAATTACTTGCTGTTTGTCGACCACAAGGGAGCAGTCGTCACGCCTTCCTGGTCACACGAGGGTACGTAGGTTAGGTCTGTCATGGCCCTCGCCAAGGGGAACGAATTCCTAACCGAAGATTGCCGAAGATTTCCACCTCTGTCGGACAACTTATGCAACGATAAATAAATGCATGCCTATTGAGACAAAATACGCAGGGTCTACTTGTATTATTGAATGTATAGGCGGTTCGGAATAAAGTGAGCACTCAAAAAAGCCCTGCTCAAGTTTTTTTCCCTACAATTCGTATCTTTCCGCGCATAACGGCTAACGGCTGGAAATGTATAATTTCTTTGGACACTTCATTTGATCAGTTGTGCAGTCGGTAGAAATATATACAATTTACTAAATAATGTTTATTTATTATATAAAATACAATTATTTCGATTTAGTTTGCTTTCTATTAAGTATTGTTGTATTTTAATGTGAAAATACATGGAGCTTTACTGCGTAATTTCGCTGCCAAACGTTAAAGCACGAAGGGAACTATAGTTAATGTTAAATTAAATGCAGTAACGGCTAGTGATATGTTTCAAATGTTAAATTTTTAGTTCTCACTTTATCCCGAATGACCTATAGCCCCCTAGACTTGACTTTGTGATGGGGTCGGGCTGTCGAGAAAGAGTCACTGCAGGAAAAAAAAAAGATCTCCTTCAGAATTAAGTTTGAACCATTCAGGACGCTCAAGTGCGAGAAACCCTTTCATGCGCTCCAGCTCCGGGATAATATTACCGTGTTTTGATATTCGCCTTCCCTCACTCCCTCCCCTCTTCAGTCGTCCCTGTATTGTTCGTTATGAACACGGGGAGTTTCTGTCATAACGAACAAACACCAATCACAGTTGAATGCGAGTCCTGGAGGCCGGCCCTTGCACGAATTAGACTGTGAGAATATGTGCGTGAAGCATGAGTGTGTTTATGGGAAGGGGGAACGGACTGCGACATAAACAAGGGGACAGCGGACATGGGACAGCGACCAGATTGAACAATACCTCCTGGAGGAAGGGAGGGGGGGGGGCCCACTGTTTTGATACTACTATATATTTATGTATCTCGCATAGCAATTAATGTCGTGATACGCAGCCAAAAATTAAAATTTGTCACTTATGAATAGTCCCCCCCCCCCTCCCGTTTTTTTGCGAAAATTATTTTGCCCCACTTTGTTTCGGTGTCTTACGTGCACACCTGCAGTTCTGCTTCGTGGTCAGTGATTGGATATTTCAACTCTCACGAGCCTACCGACAAATCACAGACATGTGGTGTTGCAAGAACTTTATTGAAATTTGCTCAGTCATAGAAGATACGGCTCTTCACATAGACACGCTGCCAATAACTAGAGACAGGAAATTTTGCGAAAATATGTTTGCAGCACTTTGTTTCAGTGCCTTACGTGCGCACCTGCATCTCTGCTTTGTGGTCAGTGATTGGATGCCGTAACACCCAGCGTCTTGAGGTTGAACCCACAAATTACAGACGTGATGTGTCACAGTTATCCGTGTACTGACTGGCACAGTTAAATGAATAACGACTCTGCACATAACACTCTGCCAGTAATCATGAAGTCGAGCTGCAGGTGTACACGTAAGACACTGAAACAAGTGGAGCAAAAATCTTTTCGCGAAAACAAGGGTCCATAGTTATGAAATATGTTGTGATTTGATTTGGCTTGATCTGGACAAATGTCCGGATGTTTAAGATAATGACGTGACATAAACGCTAGATACGTGTTTTCAATTGTTACTTCTTTATTTTTTGTTTTCTATGGAAATTGTTTGTACCTCGAGGGGAACACCATGAAACACACTAACAAATATTGACTTTGTAATAATTGTCCCAGAAACTGCAAAATAACTTCGAGGAGTGATTTCAGACAGTTGCGTGCACATGTATTAATGTTTGGTTGCACCATAAAAATGTATGCTTGTGCATTTCCAAATTAATTAATACACTAGCGTCAACTAAATATTTTATTGTCAGGCATTAGTACTTTGTCAACTAAACCACATTTTTTGTTACCTCAACAAAATCAAACGTGTTGCGTCTAGTATTTTCTTCAAGTTACAAGATAGTTGATGCGAAGTACACAGACCATTTTATCCTAGTCAAACAAACATTTCTGAAACCAGATTTAGCATGGCAGGATATTTCTTTAATATTCTGTTTTCATTTTGCTTATTAGTGTCAACAAACTACTGCTTCAAGATATCTGACATAAGGGAGTTCGTGTAAAAAAAAAATATTAAAAGTAAGCTCTAGTTAGGCAAAAACTGTTATTTATTGTAATCGGAAAACATAAAGGAATCAATTCATTGGTGTAAGAAACCATCGCAAATGTAAACATGGTATGTACAATTTTCGAATATGAATTTTGATTGCGTATGTTAAGCAATAATTGCTTGTCGTACAAACATGTGAACATGCTAACTTCAGAATACATCCTACTGCAACTGTGATCTACTAACGTATACATATTTATCCTTGAAACGTTTGGTGTCTAATAATATTCGTAGTTTCGCTTTACAGCCTGTAGGCAGGTAGGGGCCAACATTTCTTATTTTTAGTGGGTCCCAATGTAAATGCCAACCTTAAATATTTGCTACTAGATCAACTTCTTTATTCGATAAATTAGTTTTGTGTCGGACTAATTACAGTTCATCGTCTCAAACGTGAAATCGCTATCTAAAAAATCGGTACGTAATTTTAGAATTTAAAAATTATTTGAATAAATTGAGTATTTGTTTGAGAATGTTGTAAGACAATCTGAAAAGTTAGGTTGGCCAAAATGGGGAGCATGGCTTGGCGTGACTCATTGTTGGAGTAGGCTACGAAAGTCGTGTTGTTATTAATTTTCAATTGCGGAAGTAGGTGTGTATGTGCATATTATGTTTTAACTACTTCAGTAAGTTACAAAGTTGTGATAAATATTTTAGCTCAATGTAAGTTTTCGTTCACGCTTATTTACTTCCACGTGTGTTGTTTGTAACGATGTGGTTAACTACGGAATAATTTTAATATGTGTGCGAGGTGTTAGAGACATCCTGACCGGCTTTTAAAGTGAGCGAATGTTATTATTCACGTAATTATTTAAATAGTTTATCACAACTTTATAATATTTTTGTGTATTGTTTAAAAACAGTGAAATAATGCACTACACTTTTTCGTAGTGTTATTATAAGCCTTGTTTTCCTCAGCTTGCCGAAAATGAAATAAAGTTAAAAACGAAATAAAGAATTCCCATTCAAAAGCAAATTTCAACTGTATTTTTGCAATAAAGTTCATAAAATATTACGGTAATGTTTGTTGATGCCACCCCGCCAAATTTAAAACTTTTGTCAGCAGTTTTTAGAGTGCGTGGTTGGTATTGAATCTGAGACTAGCCACTCATCACTATTATAAAGTCGACCCTGAAATAAGAAAGTGGCCGTGGCATGGAAGTGACGTCTGTACACTCTCTTATGCACTCTGTGCCTGTGGGGAATTAATAACCAAAGATAATTCATGAAAAAAAGCGACAAGTTGTAATGAATACCGTAATCTGAGGCAACTTGCAACACCTGGTGTAACTTTAAACAATATTTCAAGAATTTTTATTTTGCACATGGAGGTCGTAATAGGTAAAACAAACATCAATGACACATTAACAGCAGGAGAATATGATCAGAATAACGTTTAATTGAAGGCACTCATATGTGTAATTAAAATTCTTGGAATATTGTTTCATGTCACCCCAGGTGTTGCAAGTTACCCCAGATTACTGGACCAACACATTACCGGTAATAAAAGAAAATAATACGAAACAGTAAAACAAATTCTGTAGCAACATGCACCCGTTTTTTTTCGGCAGTACACTTATTTTAACTTGTGGTGGTATATCAGATTGGATGATGACAGAAAAGGTAAGGGATTGCAAAATGCCTAATACACAGATATCTGAAAAATTCGCGTTTCCTTTTGGCCCTAAGCTAGGATTCCAGAAACTGTGAGTTAGTGCCACTTTCGCAATTGGCCCGTGACTTATATGACACTGCCTGGAAGTCGCTTAGCAAATAGTACAGAAGCAACTAAATGCAGGCCCATATCACTGCCGTCATCGAGCAGCCAGTGAACAGATAATGACTGCTTGAATCACACAGATATTCTTCGAGGACAGTCAACCCGCGAATTTTTTCTGTCTCTACTAATTAATAAATGCATGCAAAATTATCGCTACTAATTAGTAGAGTACATTGCTGTGTATTTATATGAACACAATAGTGTGGTTTCGTTAACCACGAACCTCTATGATATCAGTGGCGTGTGTAAATGTTTCGCAGGAGACTGCTGTGTATCATCCAGTTATTGGTCATAAGCGTCAAGTCAAGACAGTGGGGCCAATGGGAGACACCAAGAGAACGCACAGCAGCTTGCAGTCTATGTAGTTTTCTGCCAGAGAGTACAACCAAGTTTGCACGTCCATACTAATACAGTTTCCTTTGGTTCCGGTTTGCGTGGGAGGGCCGTCATGCAGACTTACGACGTCGCAGAGTAGGCACTTTGACCCCCCCCCCCCCACACACACACAGAACGGAAACCTAGGCAAGGTGTGGCCGCACAATACACAAGAGCCTGCGCGGGAAAAAGAAATGTTCCACTTTTCACGCTCTTTCCTTGCAACTGCCCCGACGAACAACACAAGTATTTACCGCTTTGTCATCGGTCATTCTGCTTCGTGGATAAAACAATTTCCTACAACTCATTTTAAAAAAAGACACTTTGTAATAGGTTTCTTAGCAGAACTAAAGTTTTTCAATTCGAGCGTGAATTAACGCTGTAATTTTTCGACACATTTATCTCACACAATTCGAGGATGTCTGTAACACATTAATTATATAGGTTTTCGTTTACTTATTTTGATGTTATTTTTATGTATATATATATATATATATATATATATATATATATATATATACACACCTATGGACCCCTGTTTTTCGCGAAAAGAATTTTGCCCCATTTGGTTTCAGCGCCTTACATGCACATCGGCAGCTCAATTTCATGGTTATTGGCAGCGTGTCTATGACTATCATTTGACTGAGCCAATTACAATAACGTTCCTGCAACACCACATGTCTGTGATTTGCCGGTAGAATCCCAAGGTCCGTGAGAGTTAAAATGCCCAATCACTAGGGCCCGGTAGTTTTTGCGAAAAGATTGTTGCATCACTTTGTTTCAGTGCCGTACGTGCGCACCTGCAGCTCTGCTATGTGGTCGGTGATTGGATGCCGTAACACCCAGCGTGTGGAGGTCAAACCTACAAATAACAGACGTGATGTGTGGCAGTTATCCGTGTACTGATTGGCACAGTCAAATTAATAATGAATCTGCACAAAAACACTCTTCCAATAATCATGAAGTTGAGCTGCAGGTGTGCACGTAAGACATTGAAACAAAGTGGGGCAAAAATCTTTTCGCGAAAACTACTGGGCCCTACCAATCACTGACCACGAAGCAGAACTGCAGATGTGCACGTTATGCTACGAAACATTTAGGCGAAAATTCTTTTAGCGAAAAACAGGGGTCCATATACATAAAGAGTAAAGGGGAAGGTATTAAAAGTAAAGTGAGCCTTTTCCATTTTCTGGTCACTTTCCTTTAGAGCAATTAGATTAGAGCCTCTAATTTGGAATGTAGGCCTACGTATAAACATGGCCATATTAGAAGAAACGGTAAAAACTCATGGGTTCATTGACCTGTAGGTTAGCCTCCAAAAATATATGCGTACTTAAGCAAACATTATTTGCTCGTTGGCTGTTTGCTAACACAGTGTTACCACACGACTGGACATGTATTTATTTGCTTCTTTACTACTGGCCTAGCGGCCCTCAGAATGTGTAAATTACAGTATGTCAAGGCACAATTGGGGGAGTTACATGAACTTATAGATGTTAGAAGTCTAGCAGGCGCCCACAATAAAACGAGAATTGTTTCATCTGCCTATGTACAAGTAGGCCTATACACAGGGTATCTACTCCTCCGTGCCCACAAGTCTATGTCTACGGCCGAAATAAAATGCAAATATTGACTATTTTTTTTTGTCAAAACTATTTTCAGAAGTGCACAGTCATAACCGTCTTTAGTAGAAGGTCGCGGCCTTAGATCGGGCAACCCTGCGAGGAAGGGTCATTTTAACACTTCTTGTAGCTCTCCAAAGGCAGTGGCTTCTCCTGATTCGTTATTCTGCCCTACATACCGGCGAATCAGAAGAAGCCGCTGCCTTTGGCGAGACGAAATAAGTGTTAAAATAACCCTTCCTGGCAGGGTTACCATATCTAAGGCCGCGGCCTTCTACTGAACATGGCTATGGCACAGTCTATACGAATATAAAACTCGTTAACGTGTATCGTCATAAATATTTCCACACTCAGGAGGCGTTGCACTGAAACGAAACTTGCCTCAGCAAACGAGTGCGACAAAAAATTGTAAGATTTCAGATCTTGACAAACAGAGAGTTAAAGTAGGCCAGATAAATAAACATCGTATGAAGAGGAAGTGCGAGGGCCAGGTTGTCTTACCCCGGAATGCAGACTGGAAGCACGTAGGGATCTGCATTCCTCGAACGACGAAGTGGAATGAAGCCCTACCATTGAGTAAGGGTTCTTACTCAATGGCCCCACAGAGTATACAGAGTATAGTAATCACAGCTGGGGAGGATCCAGCTCTTGATCTTGGAGGGGGCTGTGCCTAGACCATATATACCCACACTCCAAGCTACTTGTTAGTTTCTATTTTTGTTGTTGTAAAATTTCATTATTATTTTTTATTTTTGCTATTTGTTAGTTTCTATTTTCATTGTAGTCAAATTTCATAGCTATTTTAATTGTTGCTATTTGTTAGTTTCTATTTTCTTACGTCTCTCTAATCTAATCCTCTCCAATCTTTTTTTAATTTCAAGTTCTTTGACTGTCCATAATTGTAATTGTAATTTTATTGTGTTGGCTATAACCTCACATTGTGTTTGTCTACCAATTGAATGTCGTAAACTTCTGTAAATTTCCTACTTTGTTAAATATGTACAAACTCCCAATTTGACAAATACGAACACATGTAGTGTAAAAAACGATGCTAATAAATCAAATAAAATCAAAAAGTCAGGTCCGCGGATCCTCCCTCGAAAAAAAATTTGATTTTAGGGAGCAACATGGTGCTACTTTACAAGTTTCTAATCTACAAGAAATTCTGTAACATTCCTTTTAAGAAATGGTTAGCGATGATGGTTTATCGCGGGAAAGTTTCACTGTTTGCTGGGTTTCAACGTATGTTCAGCTGATCATAATATTACTGGCTTTCGCTTGTACTTGGAACTGTTATCCTATTTGACTGAGCCAATAAGAATTCCGGTATTGTAATATTTGATGACTGTTATTGGTCTGCAAGGAGCTGCGTTGTGTCAGACGTATATAACCCAATCATACATGTTGCAAGAAGCTATAGCGTTTTCAAGGGTACGTTGGCACAAAACATTTTCGCGATATACTATCATCTCTAGAAACGGTTTAATTTAAAGGATGACTTGTGAGCTTTAAACGTGAAAGACTTTGAGCTGATAAAAAATAAATTATGTAAATTTCATATTTGATCTTCTGCTTCCGTGCTGTTGAAAGAAATGCTTGTGTTGTTAATGGTGTCTCTTATTAAGCTCTAGGAAAATATGAGGTAATATTGTCAGTATTTTACTTGGCAATTATTTCGTTTTATATTTTTGGAGCAATCTCGGTAGGGACCAAGGACCTTACGCCCCCCTCCCCACGGGTACAACTCGATTCGTCGCTGAACCATAGTACATTGCTGCAAATTTTCTAGCGTGGACACACTGCGACGGCAATGCGACTCATCGTAGTGTCGTAACAGCATCTAGTGCTAATTAGTTAACAACAGTCCTATAGTTGTTGCACCTGCTGCTCATATTGCACATCTGTTATAATAAGACCTCAGTTGGCATCTTTCATACTTTACATGTGACAAGTCTGGTGACTGGGATGAGAGACCTGCACCGTGCGTACTTAAATTTTATACATTTTAATTTTACAATTTAGCAGTTTTATTCCAATACAAAAAAAATTAATATTTTGTATAGGAGACCTAGTAGCCTACAACATTGCTATACGTTGTAATTTTTTTCATTCGGTCTTAGTGTCGTACATAAAACCGTAAAATGCACATTTTGAAGTTAACGATACTATAAGAGACCAAAAATTTCCATACGAGCAACATTTAAGCACAATTTATGTCTAAATAAGAAAAAAATATTTTATACAAATACAAAAACCAAAATATGAGGTTGGAAATTGCTGTAGACCATGCCCTTAAGACTGCAACCTGACTGCGTCATTTACGAAGTGATTCAGAGAAGCACACACCGAACGAAGGCGCGGTAGTTTTTAAACACTGTACTTGCTTGGGGAAACTAACCTCGGTTAGCAGTCTGAACGTCCTGATTTCGGTTTTTCATGGTTTTCCGAAATCACTTTAAGTACGTTCTGACAGAGTTTCTTTTGGTTTCGTCCGTAATATCCTCGTGGAAGATCGTAGTCTAACATCACTTACCTAGCTCTCAAGCAGGATAAGCGGTGTTTAGCAGACGAAAGAAACTATTTGGCTAAAAAAAAATTGTCAACAGTAGACATAGCGAAAACCACAATGACGTCAAACAATATGTACTGAGTTCAACTTATATAGTAAACAAGCACGAAAGGATTGTTACACGTACCATAAATAAAATAACGTTTCAAAAATGTACTGCGGACGTCGTATTTAGTGTGTAGAAAACATGTAGGGTTTAATAGAAATCCCGCCATATCAATAACTTGAACAGCATAACAGGCGTTCATCAAGATCCTGGTAATCCACAAAACCCGATCACGTGATAGTATAACCTACCCTCCTGCAGATAGTGAACTTGTACAAATGCCTACAGGCTGTTGCCCAGTCTTATATAGACGTTTCACCACCCAGGATATCACATAAGCATGCGCTGTTACATGGCCGTCTTTAGTAAAAGGTCGGAGTCTTGAATCGGGGGCCTGCTGCTTGTCACTTCTTGGCCACCCTAGTCCTTGCAACGTGTATAGATGCAGCTTTAGTGACGTGTACACGTCTACACTGACTAGGGCAGCCAATGAGCGACCGGCAGCAGGCCTCCGACGCAGCGGTGCCACATTCAAGACTCCGGCCTTCTACTGAAGATGATCATGGCTGTTGGCGATACAGTAAGTACTTTATAATGTCCTGGTAATTTTCCTTGTTTTTATCTTATCTCTGTCTTTCTACCATAAGTTCATGCATACAAAATGAAGTATGGCTTGTAAACTAAGTTTATATATGCACGTCTTCGCCCTTACAGATAAAGGGCGCAGTCTACCGCAAATGTCATCGCCACTTTATATTTTTTATTTATACCAGATATTTTTTTTATTTTAGACACAAAATGTGACTAAATTTGGCCATTATGAAATTTTTTCAGCTCTCATAGTTTTCGCATAATGGCTTGTTAAAGTCATATTTGCATGATTCCGTTTTAAGCACTACAATAAAACCAACTGTTATACCAAACTCAAAAAAAATCACAGTGGATAAAGACATTGCAGGCTACAATGTCATGCTCATAAAAATAAAGAATAAAAATTATTCGTATGAAAAAAATGCCAAAACTGAAAATAAAATTTAAAAAAATCCCACATTTTTTCAAAAATACAAATAACTTTTATTCTTTATTTTTATGAGCATGACACTGTAGCCTGAAATGTCTTTATCCACTCTGATTTTTTAGTTTGGTATATCAGTTGGTTTTATTGTAGTGCTTAAAACGGAATCATGCAAATATGACTTTAACAAGCCATTATGCGAAAACTATGAGAGATAAAAAAATTTAATAAGAGCCAAATTTAGTCACATTTTGTGTCTAAAATACTGTAAGAAGAAAATATGTGGTACAAATTAAAAATATAAAAATGGTGATGAAAATTGCGGTAGCCGCGCCCTTAAGGCGGCCGCCTGGGTGGATGTATTTTCCGTGTTTGAGACCTAGAAGTGTGAAAGCGATAAAGACGACACAGCACGGGCATCACACCTCATCCTAGCCTCTATGTGCGAGTCACTGAACTAGCATGCAGTCTTCTGGCTGACAGCTAACCCTTATGAGATATTCAGTGGTCACCCCACTACTTTATGATGTAATATTAAACATTAAGGTGTATACGCCTACATTTTTAAAAATATTCTACGCAGAAATTTAGCGACCGTTAAATCACGCATTTTCGCCATTTTCGGTAATGTGAAGATAAACTTTTAGGTATGGAAGACCTGACATGGGTTTATAAACTTGTATAACCTTCTTTGAATGCTATTACTATCCAGACACCAGTAACGCAATCAGCGTTTTCCGAATAATCTTGTAACGGACGCAGCTGTTACACCTATCGGTGTCCTGAACAGGCGGCCCCCTTAACGCATAGCTCTTTAGTTTCGCAGTGGTTACAAAAATGATTTTTAACGCGAATTAATACACATATCAAATATTTATCTCACAGTTTTAACACGTATATATAATCGTTTGTAGCTGACTTTTTCTGTTACAATACACCAAACGGAGTGTCATATTTTGGCCCCAGAAATATCACATATTTTGTTGTCAAAATAAGCCAAAATAAAGCAAAATAATTTTTTGCTAGCAAACTGTACATTATTTTAAAAACGCTCTTCCAAAATTGTGTATAGTATGACTGTACAAAGTCTCGAATTTTTTCAAATCATTTGGTTAAAAAATATTCGAGATATTTGCAATTGTTTGAAATAAATGAAAGATCATGGCCTAAACGCCGGATGCCGTAAAATATATTCATTAACAGCAAGCCTGTGTTAGAAAAGTGCACGATTTTCCGTGCTTAAACAGCGCATGTAAGAATTTTTTTCCCGTTGTAAGTTTTTAGAATTCTTGCTTATGAGATCCCTCAATTTTATTTATTTATTTATTTATTTATTGGTACCTGGTTACGATGAATTATTGACGTGGAGTATAGTCGATCCCGTTCCTTCACCATACCCCGTAGGTGACGGGGTATATTGGGGAGTGGGGGGAGGTTTGAGGGGGTTGTAAAGAGGGTTGTTTTCAACTCTGAACGAGAGCGGGAGTGTTTGTAAATGTCGGTGGCGTGGAAGACCGTCGGAAGCAGATGTTACCACCTCGGCAGGCCCTCGCGTGTGGACACTCAATTTCCCCGCGGCGGGGCGAGAGCCACCACAATGCCAGGAGGTGGGGAGGAGGGGGAAGCGCACAATGGGCGGGCAATGACATGCGGTTCGGGGCGTGAATCGTCTGCTGATTGGCTTCCCTATACCGACACGGCACATCCGTCAACTAGCCCGTGTCCCCGGGACAGGTGTGCGTGGCGTGGAAATTGGGGCACACGACGGTTATCCGGCGGGACCTCCTATTTTTCACAGCCAACTACAAAAAAATGTTAACGCTCCAACCCGGAAAGGAGCGAAAACGTGGCGATTATCCCACACGTGGTCTGCGATGTAGTATATACCTGCCCAGGCTGGGATGAACCAATTTGTTACACACGATGATGAAACTAGTCTTGCCTCTTCCTTAGTCCCCGCCCCCCTTTCGAGGGAACTTTTGATCGGTAGCAGTTGTACAGCAGTCTAAAATTTATTTGAAGGCGTTTATTACTTTACCCTTGCCCCTTTTTTTATGATTTGTTCCGTTAGATGTTTGGGATGCTGTTCCTTGACTTGGGAGGTATCTCACGCCCTCTGGGCCCAGAAGTGTGGTTAAGGACGTTGGGCCAGTAAAAATTAATAATTTTATATTTGTGCCAAACACTGTTCAACATTTACACATGCCATCTCCCCAAATAAAAATATATAGGTCCCATAGTTTTAGCATAATCACCTATCAATGTAACAAAGTGGCAAAAAAAAAAAATAATTAACTTGCAGAAGCAAGATCATTCACATTGATACTAAACGATATGAGCTACTTCAAGACACATTTGTAAACACAAATGGGTACATTTTTATATTATTTAAAAATTAATGAATACGAGAATATTTTTGCATAACATTGACTTTTGGATACTACTGAAATTTTTAAAACTAACTTTTGTCAAGCATATCATAAAATACACTGATACACTGACTTTTAGTTCCTGTAATTTTGCCTTCATTAGTTAATTACTTTTTTGTTTTATTTTGGCTATACCGCAATGGCCATTTTGTGACTCTGATGAGTGATTGTACAAAAACTTTGAGGTCTATTTTTTTTTTATTTGGGGAAATTACATGTTATCTGATGTGTAAAAGTTGAACAGTGTTTGGCACAAATATTTTTAAAAAATCGAATTTTACGTGTCCAACGCCCTTAAGAGGGGAGTTAACGCCTAATTTTAATGTTTTTAATACGTTTCATTTTGTACGACGTATGGTTTGTTTTATAGACTTATGTTAGGCCTGTACTATTTTTTCAGCAGTAAAAATTTTCTAGAAACGAAAACCAACCTATTAACAGAAATGAAATAGTTCACACTGAATAATAGTGTCACTGACAACATCCAGGCATGTATAAAGAACTCGCATTGAACTTTTATGTATTTTTTTTTGACAAATTTTCTGTTCTCCCATGTAAAGTAAAGAGGAAGGCTATAGATAAAAGAGTAGTTGAAACAAAATAATACAAATTAAAATAATAACTGTTCTGCAATACTGTAAAGTTGAATAATTTGTTTAAATTAATTTTTGGCAAACTTTCAAGCCTTAATTTCTGTTTCCAATTGGTAAAGAAAGAATGTTCACGCAATAAACAATTAACATAGGCAGTCAGTTTAATTAATTTTCTTGTGGCTGTACACTTACTTAAGAAATAGTCTTCATACAAAAACACACTATATAATATTTTCAGACAGACAAATTCAATATTTTTTCTTTATAATGGACAATGAACATTTCCTAACATATCTACCAACAATTAGAATACATACTTTTTGTTTTTCTCCCAAGAAGGTATTGTCACTAGACAAAGTATTGTCTCGCAAAGTTCATGCCTGTCATCTTATCAACATAAAATTTAAAAAATTAATATCAGATTTCACCAGTTGACTTCTCATTCTCAAAAACATTAACTTTATTCCAAAATAAAACAGAAAATATTTACAATTTGTGACAGGTAAATAAATAATTTTAATCACAGAAAAAAGTAAACAATAAATAACAATATTTACATCTGTAGCATTTTTACATTTCACTTCAAGTTCAACAGGTTTTGAAAAATATAAACTCACTTAAATACACCCAACATTATATCTTTATGCTGACGATTTACAAATGTATTCGTCTTTCCCTACATCTGATACAATTAAAGCCGTTGCTGAATTCAATACTGAACTAGAGGCTGTTCTTAACTGGTCTGCTGAAAATGGATTGTCAATTAATCCAAACAAGGCTTTAGGCCATTTTGTTTGGTAGTAATAAGACGTTACTGTGGTTACTGCAGATTTAAAAAAAATAGTATTGGCAATGCGAAAATAGAGTTGACATTCACAGTAAAAAACCTAGGACTCATTTTGAACGGCACTTTAAATTGGTCTCTGTACGCAGCTAGCATATGCAGTGAAGGCGATGGCCACCCTTCGCTCGCTAAAACTCCTAAAAAATAACTCCCCTTGTGCATTTAAAAAAAAAAATACCTTGTCCAGGTACTCATTTTTGCGTTGTTTGAGTGTTGTGATGTTTACAGCGACCTTACCGACGAACAAGCAATTAGATTGCAGGAGATTCAAAACACATGTGTACGTTATGTTTTTAACCATAAAACACGTGATCATATCTCACAATTTTATAAAAATGTGTCATGGTAACGACTGGAAAACAGGTGTAAATTACATTGTCTCCTTCGCCTAAGAAAGGCTTTATATATTAAATCTCCTTCCTATTTAACAGCTAGATTTAAATTACTTTCCCGTCATAAAATTGGTACCCGCTCGAAAGCCACTCTGTCACTGCTCATACATAAGTGTGAGCTGACTCTCAGCTCGTCCTCCTTAAATTGTACTTTTGATATGAACTTAAAATTTAGTTTCGTCTGTGTCTCCGCTCTGCTTGAATTTCGCGCCGTCTACTCGGGTAGTCATGAACGCTAATTCAGGGTGATGTGCCTTTCCCCCCTTTCCCCTCCTTAGCAACCCTCCCTTCTGACCCCTACCTGTTTGCCTT
>PNEQ01035378.1:0-83058 GCA_003012365.1 Medauroidea extradentata | reverse complement strand
ATATGAATTTAAAAGCATGGAATAATATAGAAACGCGTCTACGATTTTATGTGTAGCTATAATACTATAGTAAGTAGTTTTCTTGTTAAGTTTGAGAAAACACTAGTGTTAATCCGAAAGGGAAATGCATGTGGTGTCGCTCACTGAGACATTGTGATGTGCTATGTGTTGTGCTTCCGGTGATGTGTTCGGAATGTATATACATAGTTCCATGTGGAAGTAAGACAGTATTTGTGTCTATGCGTCAAACAGTGGACATGAGTTTAAGTATTTCTTGGTCGACTTATATATGAATAAATGATTATAAGTAGATAGGTTATACAGTAGATGTGTAATTTTTTTTTTTTTTACGCTTTGCCCATCTCGATGTGATCAGGGATGGAACAAATCACTCAACCAAACAAGCAAACAGGAAAACAAGAAAGTAATTACACATATTCAGAAGTTATGTAAAGCAATGTTCTGAGTGATTTCGGAATAAATTTGGTAAACAAAAATATCGGTGTGAATGTACTGGTATTTGAACCCACGATCTCCATTTTACAAGTCCGCGCGTGCAACTCCCGCATCACCTTATTTTAACACATATAATACAATTATTTTGATAGCTGTAGAATCTGCAAGTATGAGACTACAATTTCGTACTGGTAAAAGTCTTGTATGTGCACGCTTTGAATTAAGCAAAAAAATTATAGTTCCGATAAAAAAACAATCGTGCCCTGAAAGAGATTCGAACCCTGGACCATTAAACTAAATCAAAAACATGCTACCACTGAGCTATCATGGTAGTAGTGACATAATTTTTGTTAAGACTTAAAATGTAATAGGAGGGTAGGAAGTGTCTGGCACTGGACTGCAGCGAGGTAGGGCGTGGTAGTACATTTAATAGGCTTTGCTATTGTTCATGTCAGAACAGTGTTTTTCTTTGCATACTTCGGATACATACATAGACTGTGCCTTGGAGAAATGGACGGCTGTGTACTTCCCAGACTCAGTCCAGCATCTAGGCCGGATGTTACCAGACACCGCACAGGTGTGCAAGCAGAGTCCAGAGTCCAGAGTCCAGAGTCAAGTCAGGTTGCTCCACGCGACAGCGACATGCGAGAGTGCTTGCCCTGCACATCCTACACTGACGTCTCGCACAGCGCAGCAGTATGCACGTGGGCGGATGTTACCGACACCATGCAGGTGTCAGAAAGTCACGAAGGCAGTGTCATGTGACATTGCACCCTGTAGCTTCTCTCTTGACTTTGACAAGGTCAGAAAACTACATTGCGCTCTTGTGTGCGTGCTTACAGCTACCTACAATATATTCTCGTGTACTCAGTGAAATCTAGTACTAAAACTACTTCGATTTTAACTATACAGAATGAATTCGATACTTCGGTCTATTCATGCTACTCGCCTAAAAACAAAAAGGTTATATGCAAATTCAAAAACAAATGTAACGGTGTGCATATGACTGAGTTTGTAGGACTGCATGCGAAGATGTATGCCTACAGGTGTTTCTGCGAAAGTGTATAGAAAAAGGTTAAAGGAATTCAGAAATTTGTGATCAAAAAGAAAATTACCTTCCAGGACTACATTAGAGCTTTGAACAGAGAGAGAACGTTATGCAAGTAACTGTACATAGTATAAGATCATGGAAAAAGCAGCTATATTCCAAGTGTAGCAAAAAACTGATGCTTGTTTGTCTAGACGACAAACTATGCATGTGCTAAGATGTATTAAACCAACTACCATATGGATACACTGACTAAAAGTTACATCATGTTCATTAGACTATGTATATTAAATTTGTCACTGTAGCATACTATTTCCCTAACAAATGTACTGAATGTTATTAATGTGTTGAAAATGTTTTCTCTCCCGACTGTGACTTACAACCTGGCTACGGCGAAAAAGTGAGTACAAAAAGCTGAAACGACATAATTAACTGGCAAAGTCTAGTAACTAATGCAACAGCTACATTGCTAGTGGACTACCAAGAAGAGACGTGTGGTATACTACTAGAAGCTACTATAAGACTACTGCAGAAGTCACGAGACACCACCAAGACTACATTGCGAAACTGTTCAAGGCTTATTATTACCGTACCGAGTAACTGTATAAATGTTAGAAAATTAAACAAAAACATGTGAAATAGACTCACAGAATAGGTACAGGGGAAAAATGTGTTTACATTTTCAGAAGTCTAGTCCATGTAAATCTATAAAACCAAATAATTGATAGGTTACTAAAAAGGTATACACAGGTTTAAACATTAATTTGAGCCGTCAGTGGAACATCATGAAAAGATCTGAGCAGACTTAACGAAAAAAATCTAACTAAAACATGATGAGAACTGCAGTAGGTGACAATGATGGGCGGCAACATGATAAACACATGGCTCAAGAAGCTATTTATACTCCAGTATATGCAGAAAGAGAAGCTAGGACAGGTTGTGACTTGACTGGCAATGATGTAGAGGGGAAATGATGGGGAGGTGCAATGACAGTTCAAGGTCATGTGATGCAGGAAGAGAAGCTGTGACAGGTTCTGACAGGTGTAGCAGTATAGGCTGGAAAGAGGGGAAAGAAGGGGGAAAGTGAGCTGTGACAGGTTCAAACACTTGCAGCAGTTCTGTTGAAGGAGAGAGGAAAGGAGGGGGAAGTTCAATGTGAGTTCAAGGTCATGTGATGCAGGAAGAGAAGCTGGGACAGGTTCTGACAGGTGCAGCAGTATTGGTGTTGAAGAGGGGAAAGGAGGGGGGAGTACAATGACAGTTCAAGGTCAAGTGATGCATGAAAAGATGCTGGAACAGGTTCTGACAGGTGCAGCAGTAATGCGTGTGAAGAGGGGAAAGGGGTGGGAAGTGTGCTGGGACAGGTTCAAACAGGTACAGCAGTTCTGGTGAGGGAGAGGGTAAAGGAGGGGGAAGTGTAATGACAGTTCAAGGTCATGTGATGCAGGAAAAGAAGCTGGGACAGGTGTTTCAATGAATGTGGTGGGGGAAGGATGGGAGAGGGGAAAGGAGGGGGGAAGTGAGCTGGGACAAGTTCAAACAGGTACGACATTTCTGTTGAATGAGAAGGGGAAAGGAGGGAAGAGGGGAATGTACTGTAGAAAACTGCACGGTGTTACAAAACTATAGTCAGTTCCCTGCTGGATGCTGAAGAGGTCGGATGCTGTCTGTCATGTCTGGGAGATGTGCAAGTAAGTGTCATGATTAATTACTGAATTTATCGGATATCGATCGGGTATAGATTCGTGAATGTAGGATAATTGATCGGTTGAATCGAAAATTATTAATTGTTTGAATTGATTTGTTAATCGATCGGGTATTGTTAAATGATAAATAAAAAAACGGTTTTACATTTTTGGTTATTAAAAATATTAGGGGTTATGTATACACGTATACTGCGTAGCTTGTGAACCTTATTTAAAGTACAACACTAGAATGAAATAATCGATTACTCCAATATGGCGGCATTAGCAGTATCTACAATGTCGAGCCGAAGTTTGCCGAGCGTGGCCGAAGATTGCCGAAGGTTGCCGAGCATGGCCGAGCATACCCGATGAATTTTTTTTAACTAAATAATTGTTATATAAAATTATTTTATATAAAATGTTTATTATTAAATTTTTTTTTATTCAAAAATATTTTATTTTTATTAAATAAATTTTTTAAAGCATGTGGGGTTAGAAGGAATGCGAAATCAAAAAATCTTTGGAAGATTCGGAAGAAACCTCCAAGATCGCGTTAGAAAACAAGATGGCGGAATTTTTAATTTTTTTTTTTAATTTTTAATTTTTTTTTGGAATTTTTAATTTTTTTTTGGATTTTTTCGAAATTGACGTCATTCAAGATGGTGGTTGGAAACAAGATAGCGGCTGGAAACAAGATGGCGTCGGGGTGACGTGTAACAGGGGTCAAAGGTCAAGGTCATGGGGGTCAAAGTTCAAGGTCAACCTCAGAACCTCAGCTGCCAGCCGCTATCCCCGATCCGCCATTTTCCTTCTACTGCTACATTAACAATTATGTGTATTTGACTGTGTTTAAATACTAAGTTTATATTTCACCAAAACCAATACATTTGTTTTATTTTGTGTTGAATACTAAACTTTTACTTTTGCTGCTGGAAGGAGCTGCTATCGATGACCAGGGATGCATGTAATACAGGTCTCAGGGAGCTCCTAGGGATGTCACAGGGACGTGTTAAATACAGTTCCTAGGGAGCTCCTAGGTATGTCCCAGGGATGTGTTTAATACAGGTCCCAGTGACCTCCTAGGGATCTCCCAGGAATGTGCTTAATACAGGTCCCAGGGAGCTCCTAGGGATATCCTGGGGAGGCATTTAATGCAGATCCTAGAGAGCTCCTGAGGATGTCTTGGGGATGTGTTTATTACATATCCCAGGGAGCTCCTAGGGATGTCCCAGGGATGTGTATGCCAGACATCCTAGGGATGTCCATAGGTAATACTTTTCCATGAACTTTTCCTACATAAACAGGACTTGAAATTAACTTCCATAGGACGTCTTAGGGACGACAGTTTCCACATCCTACGGACGTCCTCAGGATGTCTGTGTGCTGGTAGGGTACTTTAGTTGTATTAAGAGAGTTGCCTGTGTGGTGCTCTAACTATGCTAATCAGGTTAGAAACATATGCATTCATTTTAAAATATGTTATACCTGTGTACCCACCATCAACACATTTCATCGTCTCGCATTCCGGAGGACTCTTGTTCGATCCGCGGCTTTGGTGAACCTGATTTGATTTTTTTTTCAGAGCCTTTTTCAGAAGGTGCACCAATAGTTTGTTTCCCTGTCCGACTCCTACCCGTATTTACACATGTTCCTGGTTTGTCTGGTACTTTTTGAGGGTTTGTAGAACATCTAAATAACAGATACATATAATTAAGAAAAAATTAAATACTTGTAAAAATCACTCGTATTGGAACCGAATCGCTCAACATGAATTTAAACAAGCGTTTCTCACAGCTATGTCACCACATACACTGTTCACATTGTTATGAAACCAATTACTTGAGCTTCATGCATAGTTCCAGCGATCCAATGGAAAGCATGCAAGCCTTCCTGGTTTCGGTTTTCCATCGTTTTCCGAATTCGCTCCAAGCGAATGCTTGGTTGGTGGAAAGGTTAGGGGTTGATTTTTCTCCTGTGTCCTTACCTGGTTATACATTGTTGTCTCTAACTTGCTAAAAAGTTAACGTACAGTACATGTTATTCGTGCCTAGATATTCCTCATGCTCATTGAATAATTTTGGATCATTCTTGTTAGGGTTGATTAAGCTCTCCATGGTGTTCAGCGGTTTGAGGTGGCGGGTACATTAATACAGTGTCGTTATTTTGAATAAAGTAACACTAACACTGCATTTGGTGTGTGTGTGTGCTTGTATGTGATTGTATGTATATCTATGTATGTATGTGTGTATGTGTGTGTGCATTTGTGTGTTTAGCAATGATGTTGTAAAATACATTTAATGGAGAAATGATTTCCGGATTTGGTGTTATTAGTCCAGTATTTATAAGTTATACCTATTAAATCTTAAAAAACTAATGTATTGTTTTCTGGTTAAATATACGCTACTACTACGCAATATATGCGATTTGAGTAAAAATATTTTTTTAATAAATTGTACGTAACACTTTTTGAAGTTACAGGTTGACAACAGATGTAGTGGTTAGAGATCTCGCCTTCCTCAAAGGCGAACCAGGTTCGTTTCCCGTCTGGGTTGACGACGGTCGTTTCGCATACAGGAGGTTCGATGTTGATCGACAGGATTTCTCGGTGTACTCACGTTTCCATAGGTTGTTATATTAATACATCTTATAGACAAGTGTATTTTCTTGGCAAGCCATACGTTACTCCTGCAGGTATTGGTCCACAATAAATGAGATTTGACTACAATTTGTTTTTAAAAATTTTGTAAATAAAACTGTTTGAAATTACAGGTTTGAGAACTGACAAAATTAGGGTAGCTGTTAGAGATCTCGCCTTCCTCAGATGCGAACCAGGTTTTTTTCCGGTCTGGGTTGACAACGGACGTTTCGCACGCAGGAGGTTCGATATTTATTGTCAGGTTTTCTTGATGAACTCCCGGTTCCCTCGCTCATATATATTTTGTTGCTGCTTCATCATAGGATCCCACTTTATGTCACACCTTTTACAGACTTTATGTTTCGGGTGTTATCCTATCGTACTATAATATTTTTTTACCAGTGACAGAATATAATCAAGAATGAGTCTATCTAACAATGAAACTGAAGGTTTGCAGTGCACGACAATACTTTTTAATTAATTTGCTGTAAGTTTGTCGTACCTAAAAAAATGTGTGCAAAACAAACATTTTCGAGACTTTTAGGTGCATGAATGTAAGTCTTACAATTCAGCAGAAGTTCTGAGTAATGAGGATACACAAGATGATATTATTTTTTTTTGCTAAGTAGATGCACACTGAACAGTTTTCGAATAATTTAGAAACAGGTGAAGCTCTGCATGGTGGATGTTGGTCTGGGTCGGTGACCACCTTAAGAAGTGAAAATCGCATTTAATATACAATAGCATAATTTTTAACTTAAGAGTGTCTTATACTGTAGTTTGTATGTGTGATCTTTTTTAATATCTCCTAATTAAATACTTGATACGTAGTTTCGTAAGATACATTAACATTCGCTGCAGTGCGTTTCGAGTATTGGTGTTCACATGGTTTGTTTTAGGTGTGTTTGCGATGGACGTGGAGGCAAACCATTCGCCTCCTGCCAAGGTGATCTGGGTTCGATTCATGGCACAGTTGGTATCCAGATTTTTGCACTGTGATACATGCTGGATGATGTCGTCGGATCTGTGAGTTTTCTCGGGGAACTCCCATTTCGTCCGCCCTTTATTCCGATGCTGCTCCATATACACCTCATGACATCCTCACAAGAGCTAAAAACCTCGATATTAAGCGCTGACAAAACACTCTCACTCACTTTGTGTTACGTGATGGATGCATAGATAAGTTATGGGCTACTCTGCTATTGTCGTAAGTTAGTTACGTGCGATAGTTTAACTTGTTTAAACGATATTTAATGTGTAGAGCTTTCATGTAAATCCGAGATTTATTACAAAAGAGCAGCAGATGAACACTAATGGCGAAATTTGCCCAACTGGAATCCTCGCTGTATATTTACCTTCTATCTACAGTTAACTAGTATGCATATGAAGGTGTAAAGTTTACTTAGAGTGATATTTACATGCAGAACTTGTTGCAGTAGTGTGTCAGTGTTTTATATTTAATAATTTAATTTTTTTACATTACAATATGCTTCGGGTTACTACTGTTTCTGTGTTGTTCATGAAGTAATATGGTGATTTGACGTGTATGACCTACATATTCTCGCGGCGATGTGTCGTGGCAGAGGCTTTCATACTGTATGTCTAACTAATGTAAATAACTGGATATATATTTTTAACGAATGCATATTTTAATTTCGTTTGGTGATTATTTGTGGTTACACTATATTTTATCTTTTTCGTAACTTGTAACAATATTCTTCCTGGGTGCTATTTTCCTCATGCTAGAATAGTGGTGTTTCCTGTACAACGAACTGTGTGGCATCATCGCGCACTAGGATTACTCGCATTACGAATTTTATAATGAATCAATTGTTAATAACTGGTTGCATACATTATTCGGTTCTGTACTACAGCGTTTACAACAAAGTATGTATGTATGGATAATTGAGTGTATGTCGTGTGAAGGTGTAGTGAACATGAAGTATGATTTAACAAACAAATTGCGGTGTTGATGGTGTAGAGTGTTTAAGAGAGTCATGTACTCACCTCGGGAGATGTCAGCCAAATGAGTAGCAATGGCTGCTGAGCATCGACATATAGTGTTGGAGAAATGCCGGGGTATAAATTGAGGTGTATGAATGGAGGGCAGGTAGATTTTTTACTATTAAAGCCTGTTTCCACTCTTCAATAGAGTAGTGACCTTGTTGGAAGGAGGTGGTGCTGCTGCTGCTGGAGAAAAGTGTTGGAAGAGGGGTATCACAATCCTGTGTTACACAAAGTGTTGGAGGGGTTCATATGTGTTGCACACACTCTCTAGGGCCATCTTAATTTTTCTAGATGACGTCTTCAAGATGTCTAGAAGATGTCTCAAGGATCTACTATAGGTCTTAAAGACGTCTTGTAGTCTTCTTAAGGAGATGGTGTGTGAGTTGTAGATATTTCAAGGAGATGCTGTGCATCTTGAGATATATCTTACAGACATTAGGATTGTGGGAGTTGTAGATGTCTCAAGGAGATGCTTCATCACAAGTATGTGATAAGCCTTCTAGCACAATCTTTATTTTTCTTGTAACATCTTGAATATGTCTCGAGGATCTTCTATACATCTTGAAGGCTTCTTGCAGTCTTCTTAAGGAGATGGGGTGTGAGTTGTAGATGTCTGAAGGAGATGCTATGCATCTTTAGATATGTCTTACAGACTTTAGGATTGTGGTAATTGTAGACGTCTCAATGAGATGCTTCATCACAAGTATGTGATAAGTATTCTAGCACAATCTTTACTTTTTCTTGTAATGTCTTTAGGATTTCTTCAAGATGTCTTGAAGATGTCTCAAGGATCTGCTATATTTCTTGAAGATGTCTTGCAGTCTTCTTAAGGAGATTGGGCAAATATTGTACAAGAATAATATAGGAAACTCATCTGAAAACACGAGACGGTTTATTTGGTTCCAGCTCCTGCCGACAGGAGCGCTGTTCCTTCTGTAGTCGCTCATTGCTCTATGAATAGTTCAATTTTTGTATATTGTTATGTATAAATTGAAATGTAATTATGATTTTAAGATTTAGACGTACTCTGTTTGATATTATTTTCATAAGTTAAAATTTAAAATATTAATAAGCACTTACTCATACCCTTAGCCTAAGAGAAAATCCGTCTGTAAATTTGTAAACACCATAGAACATAGAGACATAAGAATGTGAATTTTGCTAGTGTTTCCAGCTCTCGCCGTCGATAATACGTCTCGTGCTTTAACAATGCTAAATAGCTGGAGTTTCCCATATTGTCCTTTACGATATTTGGATTGGGTGTGAGATGTAGATGTCTCACAGAGATGCTATGCATCTTGAGATAAGTCCTACAGACATTAGAACTGTGGGGTTGTATAATTCTCAAGGAGATGATTTGTCACAGTATGTGATAAGCCTTCTAGCACAATCTTTATTTTTTTCTTGTAACTTCTTGAAGATTTCTTAAAGAGGTCTTGAAGATGTCTCAAGGATCTGCTATACATCTTGAAGACATCCCTCAAGGATGGACTCCTCTACCCCTCCCCACAACCCTCCCTTGCTCATAACAATACCGACATTACGTTTAGACACAACTTGTACCAAAAGGGTCCATTCCCCTCATTTCCCCTCACTTCCCCTTCCCCCTTCAAGGGCAGGGCTTATGCTCTCTGCCAATCACAGGCCTCATGGAACTTAGGTGCTATTCGTACCAAAAGACCCCTACAACCAATCCCAGCCCAGTACATGACCCCCACCGAATCTCTAGGCCAATCAGAGCCCTGGCTCCACCCTGGAATTGGGGGCATGTTAATAAAATGCTGGTTGTGCAGGTTTTGCTCCCAGTGGGGCTAGTCTCCGCTTGCTCTCCCTACTACAGTACAGGTGTGAGGAGGGTGCTGCACATCGGGGACCCAATACGGGAATATTTCCCGACACATGGTTGTTCATGACTCAATTTACTACATTATTTAGGGATATTTATCCTAGATATGAGTGTTTGCTGGTGAAAGGGCGCCAGTCTGTCAATACTGCTATGTTGCCTGGACGGGCAAGACTCATGGTGCTTTCAGAGTCTTGGTCGACGACTGCATTGGTGCCATCCAGTGTTTCCCTCTAAGCTCGTATTGACCTCGTATTTTACCATTTTAGGTCGCCCGATACATCACATAGCCTTCCCGACATCTGTGGCCATGCACACAAATGCCTAGGCCACAGGAGCTATTCAGGACATATGTAAAATGTGTAAATAGTTCGTGTTTTTAAATCTGTGTCTATATATTACTGTGTATAATTACAAAATAGTGAACAGTGTAAATAATTTCTCATAATATTTAATCTCACTCTTTATTTACATGTCCATTTTGTGATCGCATGCACAACTTCTGTTCTTTACTACAGTTCAGTGCAACCACTCGAGTTGCAAAGAACGATACGCTCATAAATTCATAATATGGCACACAGCCTAGGAAAGATAAAGTGATCCTAAATTACCACATATAAATGGCAAACTGTATAAATATAAATAAACATTCTGCTCAATATTGTTTTTTCCTAATATGTGCTTGTAATTCATAAGATCATATTTTCTGTATATGCATTAATTTAATACTTTTTAATGATTTCAATGATTCAATTAGTAATGTGCCACCGTTTAACAGAAACTGCACTTAAAAGAAATGTATAGACTCGACAATATAATGTTTGACATTTGTCGATCGAGTCAAGGAATTCTACCCCACTATTCCCAGTGGGGAATAAATGACAGAAACTTTGTGCTCGAATTAAATTCCTTCTCAGCTCCCTTCTTTCGCCTTCCTGATGCCTGCTCCTCGTTGGAAGTAGTGGCTCAATGTACCATCATGGTGCTCGTGTCTTTAACGTGGTTATTGTCTAATGTTCCATCCTGGTGCTAGCTCCTTTAACGAGGTAGCAGCCCACTCCTGATCTGGTGCTCGCTCCATTTAGGTGGTAACGGCCCAGTGTTTACTCCTCGGTGCTCGCTCCATTTCAATGGTAGCAGCCCATTCCACTCCCGCCATCTGGAGAATCCATTCATATCCTGTGCTATGAAGAAGATGTGTATATTGCGTACTGGGTAACCGACAGCAAAGTTCCAACCACTTTTAATAAGTGTTGTAGTGTGGACCAGCCCATAATAGGTTCCAACAATTATTCTCTCTAGACAGCGGCACACCAGGTACAGCCCGGCGGACCACCCCGACCCTGATGTTACAAGAGTCTCGTGCTGGTACGAGAATAACCGGAATTGGCCAGCTGGGGCCCATCCTAACTCTCAGAATCACCGCTCTGACAAACCCTGTGACGACCACACATGTAAATTGGCACCGCAACTGTTGTAGCTGAACACTGCCATCATAACTTCAAAAGATCAGGCGACTGTACTGCCATCGGCCACCATAGCAACACGCGAGCAGTGTGGACAGACGTCTCCATAAAGATCTCCACGCAACTGTGCCATATCGAGCCACCATGGACCATTGGTCAGCGGACAGGTGAGCCACCTGTAGAAAGGTTAGAGATGCAGATCCTTTTGCAAAGTACAATCTATCGGCAAGTGTTTGCCATTGCTTACCTATAGGTCATTCGGGATAAAGTGAGCACTAAAAATTTAACCCTTGAAAAATATCACTAGCCATTACTGCACATAATTCAACACAAACTATAGTTGCCTTACTGCTTGTATGGTTGGCAGCGAATGTATGCAATATAGTTCCGTGTATTTTCCTTTTTAAATACAACAATACAGAATCCAAATCAACCTAAATCGACATATTCGTATTTTATGTAATTAATAAACTTATTTTTATCAAACTGTATCGATTCTTGCTGACTGCACAGTTTATCTTACACGCGCAAACATTAAGTGACGTCTCCAGAAAGGTTAGACATGTCCTGTCATAGGCCGTTACGCGCAGAAAGATACGAAACTGCTGAAAATAGAACTTTAGCAGGGCTTTTTACAGTGCACTTTATCCCGAACCAGATATACACCTAGCCTTGCTCTACCCATGCCGACATGGCAACACAAGGGAACTTCACAAACGTAAGAACATCAGACCAACTACCATCAAAGCAAGGAGTTAGAACTAATTTGTTGTGTATGCTGCAATAATCATTTCCCGACTGCATCGTTGTGTAGAAAATAGCAGCACACACAGGGAGCTTAATATGCTGACAGTGACTCACTCCCCTGTTCGTGCAAGGGTGACAGCATACAGTAGCTGGTCACGAGGGCAATGGAGTTTGTATACGGGTCAGGGTTACCCAGCGAGTGTGATCCATCCCGTAGTGCATTAGGGTAGTGTCCAGTACCACCCCCCTTTCGCACACACCACTTTATTTATGAGCAGCTACCCTGGCATTGACATCACACAAAACTGACAAAACTAGCTGATTGAGTGCTTGTGTAGTAATTAAGAACAGTAGTAAAGAGATTAATGCATGTGTAGAAGAATTATATACATTTCTCAGTAAATTTTGATGTAAGTCTTGCTGCAGCTTAAGAGGATGGTTGCTGAGCATTAGTGCTTGTTAGTGTGCAACCCCATTTTTTTCGGTGGCCATGCATAGTACAGTGTAGACGTGTGTGGCGAGCTCCTTCCCACGGGACCGAACATCATCTTTTGTATCAACTGACATTGTTAGTGCTGTTAGTCTTTTCTTTGTTTTAACTGGGTCATCTATTTAAGTAAACATTTCACATCCCTGCGGGAAGTATAATGGTAACGTAATATTTTCAAGTGTTCTTTTGTCTGCAATTCCCACCATGTGGGCTAGATACTTAAACTTAACATGTAAGGGATGGGCCTTCTCCTACAACCCACAGATATGTAGCACAGTGCTTATTAACTGTAAATTGTTTTGCCTAGTGCGAACACGTAGGCCATGTGCAGGCAGAGAGACTAGTGCCTATTCGCCACGCGCTCCTACTGGAGTGTGCCATGCCTCCATTTTAGCTCCCTGTTAGGGTACTCTAGTCTGCTCAGCAACTGTGTGTGTAATCATGCTAGTTTGTACCAACATTATAAAATCCATTACGCCAACCTGACTCGCCGAAAGTCGTCTACATAATTTCCTGTAACATTACATGCACTGCTCCGCCCAAATCTCAGAGAGCTATCATTGTGTTTAATATTCACTACTACCACCATCTCAGTCTCCCTCCATATTACCGCCTAGTCTAGGGACTACCTTGAACGTCACACGCCCTGAGTTCCTGCTCTACTGACCTGGGCCGGTTCATTTCCGGGTGGCGCCCATAAACCACCCACGGAACCCCAGTAGCCAACTGCACAGTTAGATTACGTAACTCCTGGACAGACACACAGTGACACACTCCCTCCGTCTAAAGAATCCATTCATATCCTGTGCTATGCATAAGTGTTGTATATATGGTGTACTAGGTGACCGGCAGCCCAGTTACAACAACATTTAATAAGTGTTGTGGCGTGGGCCAGCCCATAATAGGTTCGAACACTCATTCTCTCCAGACAGTAGCACACGGAATACAGCCCGGCGGACGACCCCGACCCTGATGTAACAACAGTCTGGTGCTGTTCCGAGAATGACAGGAACTGGCCAGCTGGTGCCCATCCTAACTCTCAGAATCACCGCTCCGACAAACCCTGTGACGACCGGGCGTGTCAGCATGGCTGCCTCCTCACACAAAGGTCGACATGGAGTAACATGTGAGTTATGCTGTAAAGGGTGTTTAGGCCCCCCTCCATGCCTCGATGCACAAACAAATCTACACTTTAAGAAACACAATGCAAAACACTAAAAATTATGACATTTGCATGGGTTACTCCAGAGAAGGCTGGGCTCCTGAAACTTACGTGACGCGAAATGATACACATGTGATCTGTTGAGACTCGTATTTGCACTGAAAAACACTATTTGCGAACGAATTTTCTGAAGTGTGAAATTAATATTTCTGGTAGGCCAGAAATATCATTTCATCGATAGTATGGACCTTTATTTAGGCTTTGGGTAGTGATAGGACGTACTACGAGTCAGGACGATCGGATGACTGTGTTAGGTGCGCGCGCAGCCAGCCGATAGTGCTGCACTATAGCAACTCGTGGGTTGTAGGGAAGCGCTTTGTAGCACGAGGGAGTAGCTGGTGAATTGTAGTACGAGCTAGTCGGTTGGAAGTGAAACAGGTGGTCGCGGCATTCTCTTTGATATACGCGAGTATTGCGCCTGGGTTTACGGCAGAGTCGGCAAACTCGAGTCCCGTCGTACGGAAATGAGTTTCCATAGCTGGATATACGAATTCGTGTTGTCGGCTTGTGTGGTATTATGTGTTTCCGGAGGTAAAATGCCGGTTACAGTTGCGTTGGTATTTGACTGGGAAAGCCGTGGATGGCCAGTGTTTAAACTCGTGAGCTATAGTATTAGGCACGAGTGCCTGAGGACAAGTATCTCTGCTGACTAAGTTTTCGTATATTATTTATTACATGTAATTCTATATACATTTTACATGATGTGGCTATGGTGACAAGAGTTCGAAACGTGTATATTATATGTGCGTGACGAATTACTTGCTGATTGCTGATACATTCGCCAAGAGTGCGTGTGCGTAAATTGCTCCGCTAACTTGTCACGAAGTGAATTGGCCATGGATGGGCCTTTTTGCATTTTTGCTTGGCGTCTTCTGGGCCTATGTGAAAGGCCGTTTCAACTGCATCGGAAGTCCTTTTGGTGGGTATTACTACAAGACATTTTTCAGCTGCTAACAAGGTATGAAGTCGATTTATTTGGTTGTGAATCCTAGCCGATCGTCCTGAGTCATCACAGTAATGCAATCTTCAAATCTTCTGTTATTGGGCTGCCACCGTAAAGTAACGTAAAATTACTTTTGGGAAGATAGAACTCCGTGAACAGGGCATAAATTTAATGTATTCTGAAGTTGAATGTGGAATTTGACAGAATTTACGTAAAATTTACTTTTGACAAGTTAATACTTTGTGATCTTCTAAACAAGGCATTAACTTGAGGTATTTTGAAGTTGAATTTTGCAGGTTTTGTTGTGATAGTTTCTATTTCTAAATAATCAACGAGTAGTATGTAACTTGTTTTGTGTGGCAATTTGCGAACGTATTGATTGATTGGTGTTCATGTCACATCACGTCACAACTGCCCAGTTTGGATCAAAATATTGGAGTGTGTTTATATGTGTATTAATGTATCAAATGATTTAGGTATGTTGAGAGGCGCCTTTTTTTGGTTCATTGAATCCACCCATTACTTTGAAAGGAGTGCTTTTGTTGGGAAGTTAGTTACTTTGCAGTTTGAACCATCCCTTGAGTAATTTGAAAATGAGTAACGTCTTCTGGTAAGGCCTAATTTAGGCACAGAAGCCGTAACAAGCGTGCCTGAACCTAAGGCCGGTCAGCAGCCTACATGCTGTTGAAAGATGTGTTGTTACACGTGAACATTTATGGAAAATGAAACTCCGGGGGTCGCGATTAGACCAGAGTGGATGGCAACCACGGGGGTAAAATATATGCAAGGGTTCCAATGTTTCAAGATGACTATTGCAGTGAAGTGGTTGAGACGAATGTTGAAGACCCCTGCGACGCGACATGCATGCACATCTTACGTCCGTCAAGCTCTTACTGAGACAATGGCGACGAGTGGGAGAACAGACTACCTGTTTATGCCAAGTCTCTTGTGTTAAATTTGTTTAACTTAAAAACATTGAAACTGACAATGTATTATTGGTGGTAGAATCATTGCTTGCTTAATTGAATTTGTGTATTTGAATAAACTGTCCTGCGTGGTCGTTATTATTATATTAAGTGATTTGTAGTTATATGGTGGCATTACTACTTTGTATGTTGGTGCTTAAGCAGCTTTCAAACGATGCAATTTGCTCATTGTTCGTCTCGTTGCACGCATGAGCTGCGCGATAATTGCACTGAAATCTCTTCGCTCAATTCATGGTTCCCTTCTACACGACACAATTTACAATGCAATCGACAGCGCAATAAATACACAATCTGCTACTTTCCCGCCAAACTAATTTGAGATGGATGGATAGGTGCAAGGCAATATGTGCATTCCTGTTATGGAAATGTTGTCTGACGAAGAAAAAAATTGCAAATAAAGAAAAAAGTGAGGAGTATGGACAAGAGAATGGATCGCAAAGGTGTTATTTAATAGTTTTGAGTGCAAGATCACTGAAATTTAAAGATTTTGTAATATTTGCCATTTATTGGTATTTGTAGGCCTATAGCAACATGAGTCTGTGGCACCTGATTCCCTGCCACACCTTTATTTCTCTTCGTTTACCTAGTTGCAACCCTATTTTGATATGCTATTCTCAGAATGTTGTTTTAATTTCTTCGAAATGTATTAGTACGACGGCACATTCACCAACAAAACACAAATTAGTCACAGGATTTTTTTACAGAATATGCTTGTTATAATAACTCCCCGACTTTGTATTTTACAACACGGGATATTTCTTATATTCTTCTAGTAAATGTAAAACACTTTGACTCGTTCACTCTAGTATGATTTCACTGCTGTGTTTCTTTACATATCAGCACCACAAGCCTGTTCTAGACAGCCAACCATGTTGCTTTATCCACGCAACTTGCATGGTATTGCACCGAAATATGGAGCACGTTATATTATCTGAGACTGCATCGTCACTTGCATTGCATGTAAAATTCCGAGAATTTTGTGTCTGATCTGCAATGCAAGATGGCAAGATCGCATGTAAATTGTGCGTATATTGCGTCGTGTGAAACCTGCTTTAACATTGAGGTCATTGATTCTAAACATTTCCGCATTCCTAACTAAGACTATTTAAGAACACGTGCCTTGTTCAATTACATAATAAAAATATCACTTTGACCGCACCAATATATGTGCATTTGTCAGGTTGGTTTCGGTGCACCAGATCTTGATTACACTTTTTTGTTAGGTTGTACACTGACATTATACTGCTCTGCTATACCTTCGCTGGGTGTATGGTTGCACTACAGTGTTCACAAAGCAAGTAAGGTAAAGAGACGAAACTCAATGATATTTTCGTGGGCTATGTTCTGCATATAAGGCAGAAATTCTTGCCAACTTGACGGCCAGTTAACAGCTTCATAGCAAATGTTTTTCATTTTCAGAACTAACATTGTTATCGACCAGACTAATATTGTTTGATGTGCTTTTCCAAAATGTACTTTTGTGAATATTCATTTATACATTCTCCATCAAAAAGGATTATTTTATTACTCACAGTTCGTAAATATGTTGGCAACCATGTTTAATACAAGGATGTTGTATAATACGTTTTTAAGAGAAATACTGGCTTAAAATATGTCAAAGTCATATATTTGAGGAAGGAGAAAATTTTAATATGTCTTGATTTGCACCTAAATGGTGGACAGGGCTTTAATTGACTGCAAATTAAACTTAAAATTCAAACTCGCATAACTTGTATAAAAGTAGTATAATTTGTATAAATACTTATATATCTATGTCGAAATATCAAGAGTTGAGCTTATGTATCGGTACTACAATAATTAGGGAGGTGAAACTTAAATTATTTCGTTGCAGCAAACATTACATAACCCTACTTTTATTGTCTGCATCTACCATGTGGTATGTGTAAATAACCAATTCGTTTATGCTACATGACATAGACAAATATAGGTTCATAACTTACTGACAGGACGAAAACTTAGTATAAATACAGTCGTTTGGAATAAAAACAAGTTTCTTCACGAAACTTCAATGATTCGTGAAGTAATAACTTAATGGATAGCACGCCTCAAAACCGTTACAAAGAAGATGACACAAAATCTATAGGGTCAGGGTAGCCAATGCAATGTTCAAAGTACGGCGTGACTTTTAAAACTTCTATACTGAATAATTTTTTCAATGTTTATGACTCAATCAGTTTTAGATTTAAAAACGTCCAGATTTAAACTAGTTTTGTAATTAGAATTTATTATATTACATTAGATAAAAAAAATGTATTTTTCTTTCTGATGTTGGCTAACTCATTCTGCCAAATATTCTAACGTCCCATATATTCCCTATAGAGCTGCGGGTGACGTCTACTTTGAGGGAGTATGTAAGAGTTTATAAGAGATTGCACTGCCAGGTTAACCATCCTTCCTCATTTACGGCCCGATCTCGTGGTCGTTAACTATTGTATGTTACTAACCACACAACAGAAAATGTAGGCCTAAATATTCTGCCGAGGGAAATTTTGTGCCAGTATCCACAGTGATGCATAGTCGTGATAAACTTTTTAAAGATTTAATTTGCGTATAATATTGTTAGATGAGTTTTTGAAGTAATGAAAGGAGTTCATGAAGATGACAGAATCAAAACGGGTGATTTTGTGGCCATCATGGGTGGCTCAAATGATGTGTACAGAAATGAAGGGGATCGAGCAGTAGCCTGCCTGCAGAAAAGTCTTCAACAGCTACAGCACAAGGACGTGATCGTAGTTGGCATCCCACACAGGTATGACCTTGCTACCAATTCCTGTGTAAATCTGGCCATTCAAGAAACAAACAAAACGTATTAAAATAAGTGCATGAATCTCAAAAATGTTAAATTTGTAGATGTAGGCCTAGAGCATTGTGAAAGAAATATGCACACTCAGCACGGTCAGCACCTAAATAAAAAGGGTTAAAGCTTTTGTGGCATCAAGGATCTGCAGTTTAGTGAATGATCATGTCAGACCCTTAAAATGTAGGAGACCAACTTTCCTTGACAAGTAGCTGTTGGGTGGCTCATGTAAAACAATTGATACCTTAAAAATAACTTGCAACCGAGAAAACCAACCTTCCTGGATGAATTGATTCTCAAAGGTAATCAGAAGTCTAGCTTTAAAAATTTTTTAGGATAAATATTTCGCATGATCAAAGTGTGTATCCCACAAAAATTTCCAGTACAAATAACAATATACATGTTAAATTTAACAAGGTAAACAATGACTGTTCAAAACTTTCTGATCCAGTGTGTGATAAGCTAAACATTAACCAGCAAAGAGCAGAACTCAATTCAAACCTTATCATCTATCTTCAAAATATTCAGTGTCTTAATAATAAAACTGAAGCACTATCAATTTCTGTACAAAACAATTCTGATGGCAAAAACAATGTTAGTGTAATCTGTCTAACTGAACATCACTTTAAACTTGAACATATACAATGTATAAACCTACCCAGTTAGAAACTAGATGCTTTCTTCTGCAGAAAAAAGGTTAAAAAGGGAAGGGGTGGTATGTTTGGTAGAGATTCAGTCAGTTACAAATGGTTAGATTTTTCACAACACTGTATAGATAAGGATTTTGAATTTTGTGGTATCAAAATTATCTCTCAAAACAGAGTTGTAATACTATTAACAATTTACAGGGCTCCAGTTGGAAATTTTCAAGTTTTTCTTGCAAATATAGACATTGTTTCGTCCACCCTGTTTTCAGTAAATGCTGACTTCATTCTGTGCGGGGACCTCAATATAAATTACCTTGTTGATACTGCGCATAAAAGGCAACTTAATTCACTCCTACACTCTTTTAACCTGATACATGAGGTAAACTTTCCAACATGTATAACTCCTGCTACAGCAACGGCTATAGACAATATGTTTATAAGTACTGCAAAACTTAAACAATACTCTACAGTGCCCATTGTAAATGGTATCTCTGATCATGATGCTCAAATTTTAAATATTGAGTATGATTTTTGTCAAGATAGATTTGAGATGACAAAATTTAAGTACAGGCAAAATACCAAACACACACTAAAACAACTTAAAACAAATCTAGAATCTTAAACTCGGGATGGTATTATGCTCGAAAGTGATCCAAACAAACAACATAACACTTTTCTTGGAATTGTATTGCGTCAATTTGAAGCTTGCTGTCCAAAAGTATCTAAAAATATCCTGGAAAAGTATTTTTAACAAAATGTGTGGTTAACCAAAGGTACAGCTATGTCCAACAAAGCAAAAAGAGCCCTTCATTTGAAATCTAGAGAGAGTTATTGCCCAAGGGACAAAGTATATTACAAAAAATAATGTAAAATCCTTCAAAAATAATCATAGCTACTAAAAGTAATTACCTGAAAAACCTCATAAAACATTCATAAAACAAAATTAAAACCACATGGGATATAGTCAAACAAGTAACCTCATCTAATGTGAGCTTATGTACTCCAGTTGAACTTTCAATAAAGAACCATACGCATATAACAAAATATAAGTCTTTAATAGGGCATGAATTTAATAAACTGACGCGGGTTATTCCGCAACTACCTCTCTCTAAGCCTGTCGTGCGCATCATGCCAACCAATACGGAACGGATGGAGCGGCCATACCGCCACTGCATATGGGAAGGCACCCGACCACGTGTGCGCACGAGGTAGCGGCGCCTAGATGCCGCCCCCGCGATGTCGAGTGTAGTGAATATGTGCGCCGGCCCCTCAGAACTGCCGTCCATTGGTAGGAAAGTGCCCCCTTGATGGAAACGTAAGTAGAGTCACTTTGAAAACACACACCTTGTTTTAGAACTCCCGTGCTATTTCCGTCAAGGAGGATTGCACCATCTACAGGCAGAATCATTCAGAGGCCAGGGGTAATTGAATTTAATGTATGTAATTGATTTGAATTAACTTTTCGTATTTAATATAAAATCACATAGAAACACCCCTGCGCCTCGCGGCAAGTTGGACTAGCCCACGCAGCCAACGTTGCAGCACGAACATCTTCACGCTTTCACCCCCAAACATTTTAAATTAATAATCAAACAAATTAATGTATGTGCTGTTCCATGTGTCTAATTATTAATCTTACGTAATTCTTCAGTGTCGATTTCTTTTAGCATCTTGTAATCCAAAATTTAGAGTGAATCAAAAATATGTGAATTTTCAGTAGACTTTCCCATTAAACAAATTTGGGACTCTAATCTTCAAGATTCTTTATTATTAGTATTTGGGCCTTTGCCCCTTATGTAATTGTATATTTTTACGTGTTCGGCGGATACTTCCCGCGCTTTGGCTGCACGGCGCCATGCACGCAGGACGGACTCGCCAGTTGGCATTACGCGGCGGACCGAGACAGTCGACGTGTTCGTCATTCCGGGCTGTTCACAACTTTGCAACCGACCATTAGTGTATCAATAGTCTTAACTTTACTCGGAACAGTTTTATTAACTTTGCTGGCCCGGAGGTGGACTTCTCAACCCCTGCGACACACCGCCCAGGGGCGTAAACTAATTTTATTTTCACATCCGCGTGGTGAGATTTTATCAGGCAGCTTCGCACACCGGTCGGGCTCAGGACCGGGTCCGCTTATTGTGCCGCCAGTGTTTGTCATTGTGAATAACGGTGCTTTCTTCAATAAATACATTTCTACCAGAACAGGTGCGTACTTATTGCTTGCCGCTTCACGGCCATCAGGGCGCAGGACCCTCCAACCTGCACTCCAGTGCAAGACCCACAGGGTGTATTTTGCATGTGTATCTTTTATCCTAGTGCTACGGGCGTGGGGAACTCCATAAGATTCCCCTACGTAAGTAATAATAATATCGACGTCGAGTGGGGAGTGTTTTCGTGCAATGCTACGGCCGTCGACCATGTGGTCCTGTAATTTAGAGTCTCTGTTCTCTGAATGCCCGTTCTCTATTATTGGGCTGACGCACCGGGCAAAACAACTCCTAGTCACGACCCCCGCACGCGTCAAAACATTTTTTAAATGTTGCAGGAAACTTAGTAAATCAAATTAAGGGGTCCTCTGATCCAATGAGGTTTATTAGAATGGCTTATTTAACAAAATTTCCAGATATAGAATTCAACTTCACCACTCCACTCAAAATAAAATCAATAATCAAAGATTTGAAACCAAAACACTCACATGGATACAATGAAATTAATTGTAAACTTGTTAAATATTGTGCAGATGCATTAATTTGGCCTCTAGCTATTATGTGCAACAATTGTCTTCTACATGAGATTTTCCCAGATAGACTGAAGTATGCTACAGTTATTCCACTACACAAAAAGGGAAATAAAACCAATATGGAAAATTATAGACCTGTTTCCTTACTAAGCACATTTTCTAAAATGTATGAAGAAAAAATCTAAAACTGCCTATTAAAACACCTTTTAGAACATAAAATCCCAACCCCTCTCAATTTGGATTCCGTCAGAAAAGATCAACAGAGTATGCCACTTTTAAATTAACATATGAAATTTTGGAAGCTTTAAACAAGCATGAACCAGTTATAAGTATTTTCTATGACTTAGCAAAGTCATGCGATTGTGTCAACCATCAAATACTGTTAGAAAAATTAGTATATTATCCCTACCAGCACAGCAAGTCCCCAGGATGTCCTAGGGACATCCTTTGAGGATATCCAGGTACATGCGATCCTCGGAATGTCCTAAGGATGGATATTTCGGATGTCCGAGAGCTCCGAAAAACCTGGTCCCTAGGACGTCCCAAGTACCTCCTCGAAAAGTACATCACATCCCAGGAAGCTACTTGGAAGATGAATTTGGGTCGTCCTAAATTCCTCATTTGAGGAGCTCCCAGGGATGTCCTTACAGGGAGCTCCCACGGAGCTCCTCTGAGGAACTCCCTGGGATGTCCGAGCAGGAGCTCCCTGGGATGTCCGAGCAGGAGCTCCCTGGGATGTCCGAGCAGGTGCTCCCGGGGATATCCGAGCAGGAGCTCCCACGGACGTAGTGGATTTCTAGGCAAGTTCCTAATATGGCCACTAGATAGCTCACAATATTATTTAAATATACATGAGGTTTGTTGCAAAATAATTTAGTAGATAATTCATAACATTTATATATGCCTTAAGAAATAGGTAAGTTTATTAATTTCGACACACATATTTTATCATCACTGGTAGACTTTTGGAAGTTGAAACATTTAAAAAAAAAATGTTATTACAGACGAATTGTTTATGCAAAAGATTTTAAGAGGCTACATTAACAATTATGTGTATTTGACTGTGTGTTAAATACTAAGTTTACATATCATCAAAACAAATACATTTGTTTTCTTTTGTGTTGAATACTAAACTTTTACTTTTGCTGCTGGAAGGAGCTCCTAGGGATATCCCAGGGATGTGTTTAATACAGGCCCCAGGGAGCTCCTAGGGGTGTCCTAGGAATGTGTTTAATACATGTCCCAGGGAGCTCCTAGGGATGTCCCAGGGATGTGTTTAATACAGGTCCCAGGGAGCTCCTAGGGATGTCCCAGGGATGTGTTTAATACAGGTCCCAGGGAGCTCCTAGGGGTGTCCCGGGAATGTGTTTAATACAGGTCCCAGGGAGCTCCTAGGGATGTCCTGGGGACGCATTTAATACAGATCCCAGAGAGCTCCTGAGGATGTCTTGGGGATGTGTTTATTACAGATCCCAGGGAGCTCCTGGGGATGTCCCAGCGATGTGTATGCCAGACATCCTAGGGATGTCCATAGGTAGTACTTTTCCATGAACTTTTCCTACATAAAAAGGACTTGAAATGAACTTCCCTAGGACGTCCTAGGGACGACAGTTCCCACATCCTACGGACGTCCTCAGGATGTCTGTGTGCTGGTAGGGATGGTGTTACAAAAAATTTTCGAAACTTACTTGGCTCTTATCTCACTTGTAGAAAGCAATGTGTTGTAATAAAAGATAACACTTCAGGGAATAACTCTATCTCTAAAATAGGTACCTACTATAGAACACATAGTTCCACAAGGATTAATTCTTGGCCCCATCTTGTTATTAATTTACATTAATGACCTCCCTAGTGCCGTAGAAACTCAAGTAGTAACTGTTCTTTTTGCAGATGATACCAGTATCCTCATAAAAAATAAATCAAAATCTGAATTAGCTGCCATTGCTTCTCAAGTACTTACTACTCCAGATAAATGGTTCAGTGCAAACAGACTGACAGTGAATATAGATAAGACAAATTTCATTGATTTTGTAGTACGAAACAGAACTCCATCTAATATAAATCTTTTGTGCAATAAGTATAAAGTTAAACAAACTAAAGACACAAAGTTTCTAGGTATCCAGCTTGATGAACATCTCAATTGGAATACTGAAAGTACAATGTCTAAGCTAAACAGAGCTAGTTATACTCTCAGATGTATGAACAACAAGCTTGACATTTCTGCTCTAAAAACTATATACTTCGCATATTTTCATTCAATAATGAAATATGGAATTAAATTATGGGGAAACTCTAATAATGCTAAAAAAATATTTATACAACAAAAGAAAGCACTAAGGATAATTTGCCGAAGAGTAATAAATTTTCTTGTAGGCTACTGTTTAAAACATTAAAGGTTCTCACTCTGCCCAGTCAATACAACTATTCTGTTTTGGCATTTCTTTCAGATAATTTTGAATTGTTTCAAGTAAGCTCTTCTCTTCACTCACACTCCACAAGGATACAAAACAACATTCACTGTCCGTGAAATAGTTTATCCTTGTATCAAAAAGGTCCGTACTACACTACAATTAAACTGTTTAGTAAACTTCCTCCTCGTAACAAAGAACTTTGCACAAGTAACTCCAAAGTGTTCAAATAGCAGTTAAAAGACTTTTTGATAATGAATGGTTTTTATTCTATGGATGAGTTCCTAAACCGGTAAATGATAATCCTCTTCAAATTAAAAACAATTCAGTATGTCCATCTACTATTCTATTGATCGATGTGTGTACAGTTAATAATGTTAGCAATACCATGTAAATTTTATAACTTTGATATGAATTTGGCTGTATTTATGAACATGTTTAGTCACATGTTCATGATTCATATATGTTTTGTACATACTTGTTCGTGAAAATATTTATTCACTATGCTAGGTACACATTTTTTGTAAATACTTGTTTGTGAAAATGTTTATTCACTAGATATTCATATGTTTTGTACAGAATTTTTTCTCCAGAATGTTTATTTTTCATATGGGCTGTATAAATTTAGTTGTCTAAATGCTGTAGGTTCTGTTTAAGTGCTAACATGTAAGCAGTGTATTCATTTTTGTATGCAAAATATGTAGGGCCTATTGATCAATGTACTTGTTCCACATCCTTGAGCCTTTTGTTACTCACTGAGGATCTATGGAATGTAAAATAAATAAATAAATTGTAATAATGTTCTTTATTTTTTATTTCAAGTGGCGAGGTTTTGATATGGTTAATTTGTGTGCACTAATAACCTGTAACTTTAATGTTAAGCCCGTGTGCCACGATGGAAGTTTCTTCCATGGAAGCTGCTGTGGCAGGTGCTGTGGAAGTATCTGTGGAAGGTATAGCAGAACGCAGGCCATTTTCGTGGAGGACTTCATTTTTGGCCCGGTGCTATTTTCTGTGGAAGGAGTGCTACAAGTAGGAAATTTTAGCCAATCAGAGGGTTGTGGTTGTCATTTGTCGGCATCATGTTGCAGGATGTGAAATGTACCTCCAATGTCCAATTTCGTTTCTGTCAATTTGAAATTTCACAAAGTGGTCGGCTGAAGCTGCAATTGCATTATGCGATAATTATGAAAAACATCTATTATGTCGTTATTGAAGTGTGTCCAGGAACTACAAGTGCAGAAGTGAAAACGAAACTTATTTCGATGAGGACGCATTTTGTTTGCGAGAACAATCTTTTTAACGACTCGTGTAAAATTCATTTCTGTTGCTCGATATAAATTCATTTATTTATTATGACATGTAACATATTAGCAAAAAACTACAAGAAGCAAACAATATTTTCAGGCATCATGCACGCAGTTAAAAGTTCAATTAAATATGTACAGCGTCTGTGCGAGACACTGGTAGTTTTAATTTGTAAACACACTTTCGAAGTGCTAATCAGTACATTCATGTAGGTGATGTTCGTGAGCATTGCATATGATTTCATATTATCTCCTTAACCGTTCGCTGCATATTTTGATGGTGTCGGAGGTTTGCAAGGTCTATACTCTAATGTAGTGGATCGGTCTGTTTTTAATGATGCACAACTCTGCCTAATCGTTAACCTACTTTTCCTGTGAAGAAATAATCCTAATATCACAAGTGGTCTTTTTGTATACCTTAAATTAAAATGTTACTGCCAACTCAATGCATAATAAGTACAGGTGACAGCATAAAGCAATAACATACATGCATAATTTAGCCACATATGGAATGGGGAAAAGAAATTGGACAAGATATCTAATATCAATTACAATTTGGTGACTACCTGGTGGCAAGTTTATCTGCCCCTGTCACTTCCCAGGTCCTTAAAATTTCTATCAAATAAATAAATGCAAAAGAGCTGTGGTGAGATCACTCCTGCCTGCCCCTCAAAAATACTATTTCTAAACTTTCCAGCCCCTTTTAGTCATCAATTCACAATACAAAACCTTCCACTCCCAAAAAAAATATCTTCGTACAAAAATGTACACAAAAAAGAACTGATGGATGTAATTAACTACCATATACTGTACTCTATAAGCCTACTCTATGTTCTCCTCCGCACCCTTTCAATCTTCTCACTGTTTCTTCCCTTCTCCAGTTAGCTAACAATTAACCCTGTCTATCCCTCCATTCATAATAATAATAAATTTTAAACTCTCAATCAGGCTAATGCCCGGTGGCGAGCAGACTCTTCACCCATCCCTACCGCTCCAATCCTCCAGTCCCCTCCTAAACCTTCCAACCCCCTTCACAGTCACCAACTCTTCCTGCAGTGCAGTCCACTCCCTCGCCATCCTCACCAGCATTGACTGTCTACTCCTCTCCATTCTCCTTCACACCCTCTGAATTGTATACTTTTGCTACCTTTTCTCTTAAAAGTTCCCTTAGTTTGCAGGCCAAACTGCCCCATCCCCCTCCCCATTCCACACCCTAGGCCTAAAAGTTCCTTTCCTCCTCATCAGGCTGACCCTGCCTCTTTCATTTACTCATCACCCACCTCACTGCCCTTCTTTAGCCCCTATAACTTCCCCATACAGATCCCACTCCGCGGCAACATATTCCAATACTGGACAAACCATTGTGCAATATGTCTTTCCCATCACCTCATTACTAACTCCACTTAACACCCTTCCAAGCAGTCCTAAAGTCCTTCTTAACCACTATGTCCACCTTAGATCAGCCTGTACCACAACCTCTGCGGCTACCTCTACCCATCCCATCTGTACATGTCTCTACTCACCACTCTCTTCCTAGTAAACCTCACCAACTTGGTTTTACACACATTAACCTTCATTCTGTTCTCCTCCAAGACCACAACCTATTAATGTCCTCTTGCAAGTTGTTTCCACTGCCCACCTCTGTAAACAGTCTTATTTTACCTACAATCCTGGTAGACAGCAGAGGATCCCCTGAGAAAGTCCTCAAGCCAGATAACCAACTGCTTGTCATCCAGCAATAATAACACGTTCCTCAACAGGATTCCATTAGGAACTTTGTCAAAGGCCTCTTCGAAGTCTATTAAACAGGCATACACCTGCTTCTCCTCATCAACTGCCTGAACCAGATCCTCTAACAAACCTACCAACTGTTTATATCCTCAACTGTTTTTTAATTCTTAGTATGTCCATCAATGCACTCCATTTCAATTCCTTCATCATTACAGATAGTGTATAGTTACCTTATTCCTCTCTACCCAGCCCCTGCATACTCTACTTACCATTCAATATTTTACCGAGCTTCTTTGGACCTACACTTCCACGTACAGATCACACTCTGCTGCCACATGTTCCAGCATTGACTGTACCAACATGCAGTACCATAAAACTGGGTGAATAGGAACAACATTAAAAACATGTTCCTAGCTAACACTTTTTTCTCGAATAAAATTTGCTACAATTTAAGTTCTCTTCATGAATGGTTAAGAAAAATAATTTATAAAACACAGTTAATACCTAACATTTTGCTCTGAAGTGGTTTCTACTCACCCTTTTTACAGTACAATTTTTTCTTTACCTCACAGTTCAGCACCTACTTTGCAGCACAACCGTAGCTACATACACTTATGTGTTCACTGTTACTAACTCAACCTGTCAAATCCAATAGTTCAACTACTTCCATAGAATATACTGTTTACCCTACTCGGTTTTCCTCCGCACACTCTAATTCTCTACAAAGCAGCAAAAATATAAGTTCTTGTGTAACTTTTTAACTAAGTGTATGGAAGGTACTCTGAAATCTAACACAAATTGTACGTCAATAAAAAAATTAGCCAAATATTGACCTCAAGTTTCCAATTTTTCCCTTACAGCAGTATTGCACTTACCTGTTATTTTGTTACTGTCACAAAAAAAATTACCATATCTACTTTCACCAAATAGACAGCTGTACTTGCAAGGTGTGAACAGTAAAACTAGGTACTGTAAGTCTTCCAGTGAGCATCAACGTGGATCATTAAATGAATTAATTAAATTAAAGATTTCAACAGTTTTTTTAGGCATTAACTTACATGTTAGGATTATTGAACTGAATAGTTTGAAAATGAGTTACATTTATTTTAATTAACATGTGCGTATGACCCATAAACAGTTTACATTGTAATTCAAATTGAAGGATAACAGAACCTATTTCACATAGTAGCACACGCATCAAATGTGCACCACATACCTCATAAATCTTGGCCTGACAGTTGACTGTTGCACTACACACTTGGCAATGATGATTTTTGATATTATTACTTTTATTGGAATACTGCAATTATTTACTTCTGCGCACATATACAAAGTGTGTGCCAGTTACAGATTTCCTAAGGATACAGTAAGCACCTCAATTTCAGACACACAAATGTGAATTAAAATTGTTACGGTATTGCATTTTTGACTATGCACAAATTATATCCTGTGATGAGGCAGCTATCAGTAGCCTAACGATCACATTAGAAACTTTTCTCAAACCCTGTTTTTTTTACTATTGTTTTTTGTCTTAAAAAATAACACATTAATTTCACAATTGAGAGTGATAAATATTAATGCATTTATTGAAAAACAATTGTAAAAGTACAGTTCAGGGGGCCGATTAAATATCGCCACTTGCGTTTTGCACCGACGCAGCGCAACGCAAGAAAATCTGCTCTGCACCTGCACCTCGAGTCGTAGTTGGAATTAAATATACCCGAAAACGCAAGACGCAAAGGGCGGAGCCTATTTTGTCTCGGCGCAACTGCCTCCCCTCTACAACTTACACAAGCCAATCAGAAAATTTGTAACATCACTCTCACTGCCACTTGAATGGCAAAAGTTGTCTGCACACCCGCGTGCTTACATGCAGATATAGCTTCTATGAAACAGTGAACATTTCTAGCGCTAAAAGTAATGTTTTGGTTAAATTTTTCGTAACCTCAAATTTTGTAGCCTTCACGTAATAAAACAAGGATGTAAGAAGTATAGGTTCATATCAAATTATGAAGGAAAATTGTTACAAAGTTTTTATTACAAGTGTATATGTCGTAGTTGTGTTTTGAAGTGTGAAAGTAAATTTCCATAATGTCGTGGTTCTTTCAGTGTAGTGGATGCGTGTGTTCATTTTTGATTTCGTGAATAATTAAGTGCTTTATTTATGGAGAGCAGCATATTTTTGTAACACAATTGGAACACATCAGAATGGTTTTCGTCTGTAACCAGCTTTTACATACCGGTACTTTATGTTACTAACAGAAAATAAAGTGCCTAAGTGATAGACGTGTGATGCGATTAGAGCAAAAACTATGTATACATTTTATATTTGTACTGATATTAATTTGAGTGGCCTAGTTTTGAAATTCACGTAAGTTATTTCAACTTGTGTGGCTCGGTATTTGTGAGTGTAGGCCTACTACCTAATGGGCTATTCATGTGGCATTCGTCTTTCAGTAAGTCGTAAATCGTGATACGTTGATTATTTCTAAATAATTCATTGCTAATGTGTAGTGATTACGAGTGGCGTTCGTACAACTATACTGCAATAAATTTAATTAGTTCTAGGTTATTGTAAGTTCAATGTTCACCGAGATAGGGTGTGATGTGTGTAGACAGCAAGTCTCACGAAAGACTTAAAACTAAAATGATAGCCCTCCCGTTTTCATGAAATAAAGAGAATCCCAACAGAATCACTCTTAAATATAAAGCACGTGTAATGTGGAAAGAAGTCGGCGAGAAAGATGTGATGTTGAAACACCCCATCCAAGCAAGGAAAATAGAGAGGTAATGTCACTGTTCTAAGCAATTAGCCAAACAGGTACTTGCAAAACATATTCGCTAATTATTACATTGTCATTTGCATATAACTTTTAAGCAACGTTTTTAAGGGTACAAATAACCTAAACAAACAAACTCTTTTCTCGTCGTGTGCCACAGAAAAATACCCTCAAAAAGTTTATTCCGGGGAAAGGATAAGAAATCGTTGCCCATTTTTAATTGCTTCTTTAGTAAAAAAACATTTCAGTTTTGTAATTCTTCTGTATATCGCAACTATAAAAAGCTGAAATCGTGAAATGTGTACATGACACGAAAATGTAAATAATTAAGGTTCATAGAACACTGGATACAGATAAAGATATCCAACTTTTATGTTAATTCACTTTCACACACCCGAAAATTGTCCAATGCACATGCGCGAAGGGCGCAAATTTACTTGCGTCGAGCCATTTGCTAGTCGCAGATTTTCAGGCACTTTGCGCCGTCACGTGACCACTTGCACCTGCGTATTTGTATATTTAATACCAAAGCAACGCAGCGCAAGTGCAAATTTTGCGCTGCACCTCTCAAAAGCGATATTTAATCGCTTCCCAGGCATACATATTAAAATCAGTCGCCCATATCAGAATATAAATAAACTTGCTGAAGATATTTGTGACAAAGTGAATAAGCATTCCTTAATATTTTATGTTTATTTGACAATACGGTGGGCTTATGTTCAAATATAGCTAGAAAACCTGCCACACAATATACTTTTAGATATGACAAATTATTTATTCAATAAAAACTACTACTAGGTAATGAAGTTAAAATCAAGTAAGTTAACTTATATATTTTTTCCAACAAGTCACTCATGAGTTTTGTATTCCTGTAACAATTTGGGAAAATCCACCCTTTCAAATGAAGACTCTTTCAATTAATACAAAACTTGACTTGTATCTTGATGCAAATTAAAAAATACATTCGAGCATAAAGTTAGCTAAACTAAGTAGGCCTACTGAGACCTACTCATGTACTGGTACTGCACTTCGATGATAACCTATAATGCAGTGGTACAAACACAGCCATCTTCATAATATTCCACTCACTCAACTAATCTTGTATAACTTCACATAATCAGTCTGAGCACTTTGCACACAACCTTGTTCACCACATACTCTCACAATTTCCCGACAACTTCAGGAAGCTGCAGTTCAGAACTAGTTGTTGACAGTGGTAGCACAGTTAATGAGTCTCTGGTTACCATCCTCTTATACCTCTATGATGAGATAATACTTGTTATTGTCTTGCAAACCAAATGGTACGCCATAAGTATATAGGAAATACTGACAGTGATTTTCCTGAAACAGTTAAAAATTATCTTAGTAAAACAATACACAAAATTGTTTTGGACGTGTTTCAAAAATAAGATTTTTTCAGCTGACAAAGGCTGTGAACATATCAAACCACCTACCAATTCCCTACTTGACCTTCTAGCCACCCTCACTTGCTCCTAATCTGTTCTGCTGTGAACATTTTCGCTATTATTCCCTATTCTCCAACACTTTATGGGTTAGTTTCTTTTACCTATTGTTTGTGCAATTTTGTGTAGTGTAGTGCATCGCAGGTTTGTGCGGTGCTGTGTAGCTACACCGTAATAAAATTTTGATGTATTCCTACGCACACAAATGAAACAACCTGTCCGTGCATCTTCAATTGCGGGATTGTTTGAAATGGCTGTTACAAGAAGGTGAACACCTAAAAGTGAACAAAAATGTTTACGCACTCCTGTATACTTGTAATGTATTGTATATTTTGTAAAATACCCAACCAGCACACAGACATCCTGAGGACATCCGTAGGATGTGGGAACTGTCGTCCCTAGGACGTCCTAGTGAAGTTCATTTCAAGTCCTTTTTATGTAGGAAAAGTTCATGGAAAAGTACTACCTACGGACATCCCTAGGATGTCTGGCATACACATCCCTGGGACATCCCAAGGAGCTCCCTGGGATCTGTAATAAACACATCCCCAAGACATCCTCAGGAGCTCTCTGGGATCTGCATTAAATGCATCCCCAGGACATCCCTAGGAGCTCCCTGGGACCTATATTAAACACATCCCTGGGACATCCCTAGGAGCTCCCTGGAACCTGTATTAAACACATCCCTGGGACATCCCTAGGAGCTCCCTGGGACCTGTATTAAAATGCATCCCTGCGACATCCCTAGGAGCTCCTTCCAGCAGCAAAAGTAAAAGTTTAGTATTCAACACAAAAGAAAACAAATGCATTTGTTTTGGTGATATGTAAACTTAGTATTTAACACACAGTCTAATACACATAACTGTTAATGAAGCCTCTTAAAATCTTTTGAATAAACAATTCATCTGTAATAAAATTTTTTTAAAATGCTTCAACTTCCAAAAGTCTACCAGTAATAATAAAATATGTGTGTCGAAATTAATAAATTTACCAATTTCTTAAGGCATATATAAATGTTATGAATTATCTACTAAATTATTTTGCAACAAACCTCATGTTTATTTAAATAATATCGTGAGCTATCTAGTGGTCATATTAGGAACTTGCCTAGAAATCCACTGCGTCTGTGGGAGCTCCTGCTCGGACATCCCAGGGAGCACCTGCTCGGACATCCCAGGGAGCTCCTACTCGGACATCCCAGGGAGCTCCTGCTCGGACATCCCAGGGAGCTCCTGCTCGGTCATCCCAGGGAGCTCCTGCTCGGACATCCCAGGGAGTTCCTCAGAGGAGCTCCGTGGGAGCTCCCTGTAAGGACATCCCTGGGAGCTCCCCAGATGAGGAATTTAGGATGACCCAAATTCATCTTCCAAGGAGCTTCCTGGGATGTGATGTACTTTTCGAGGAGGTACTTGGGACATCCTAGGGACATGGTTTTTCGGAGCTCTCGGACATCCGAAATATCCATCCTTAGGACATCCCGAGGATCGCATGTACCCGGATATCCTCAAAGGATGTCCCTAGGACATCCTGGGGACTTGCTGTGCTGGTAGGGTATGTCAACTTGTCGTGTAGGCATCTGAAAGAACGATACGAATAACCAAAGAGATAAAAATACAAGCGACATGAATGTATCGTACTTCCTTGAATTTCTCTAAACACAAAAATTTATAAAATATCGGGAACTTAATTTTTTAAAATTATTATTCTATTGATTGTACAGTGGATTATGTTACTCAATGATATGGAATTTTCTTTATTTTAATTTGTGAAAGATTCAGCTTCTATTTTACTTTCAAATAATCAATAAGAGGATAAATTAACTTGGTAAACATCAAGTTTAGCTACCTACTCATCAAGTACCAGCCAAACTATTGATTTTAGACATATAGTTTACTGATAAAAAATGTTTCTAGTGACATTCTAAGTATGCCTACGTAAAAACATTTTTTTGTTAGCTTAGTTTACGTTAGATTATGTTAGGTAACCTAACTTAACCTAATCTAACTTTAACCTAAACTTACTTAAACTGTATGTAAACTAACCAAAATTATTTTTACGTAGGACTACTTAGAACGTCACTAGAAACATTTTTCATCAATAAACTATAAGTCTAAAATCAATAGTTTGGCCGGTACACGATGAGTAGCTACTCGTGATATTTACCTTCGCAGAAGTCAAATACCTAACTAAAAGAAAAAATACATGACTTACCTGATATAAAACTGGTGGTGCAAACTTTAGTAAGTTGGCTTCTTCAATTTGCCGGCACACTGGAAATTTTGCTTTCGGTGTCTTCTTTTCAAAAGATATTTACTTTTAAACACATAGAAACTTGTCGAAAATTTTGATTGCTGTCTCTATCACGTTTATTTGATGAAACACGCAAGTATAAATTTAAGTGAAACAGGTAAAGACACTTGTCACTTCTCACTTACACTTCTCCATTACCACAGAATTATGTCATTCTAGGTTACAATTTATGTAATTATCACGTAAATTTAATTGATAGCTGCATAACGCTATCTCGTGCTAAAAGTTAAAAATATTCCATAAAATGCCACAGCAATAATGTAAACATAACACAGAATACAAGTATATAAACAATCTATTGAATCATGGATGTACGAACAATTTTGTACTGGTATCGTGATACAGTTTTAAATACTAGTAAATCTGATATTTTGATTTAAGTACTGTTCATAAATAGTACATAATATTTAGGTACATTCGAAGTCAGTTATTACTCAAACAATTGGCAGCATGTGGGACACAACACACTACCACTCTATTAGCGTTAACATTAGTCGTAAAAACATTTCAATGCAAAACGAAACACAGGTCATATAACTGGTACAATAAACACCTAGATTTAGCCAAAATAAAATGAACATGGAACTTTAAAACTAAATGGTCTAACTAATACAAACCATTTGGTACGATAAATGTTGACGAATCGTAAACACGCGGCGAGCATGCATACGAGTGATAACGAAAAATGGCGGCGTATCCTTACACGAACCTCGAGTGTACCACTACAAAAAATTGTCAAGACTCTCACTATACATCAACATTCTTTTAACAGTTTTTACAGCAAAACAAAAGATTTAATCCGTGTACATTCCGACATAAACACTATAATATATGGTAACTACCCACAAATATTATTTCTGTTATATTACGATATCATGCAGTGATGTTTGTGTATTGGTACACACTCAGGGCCTTATTCATAGTCGTGAGATAGTTCCAATATGATCTAGAGATCATCTTGTGCCAGTTAGTCCAGGGTTGGTCCTATAGTCCGGACCAAGTGTTACCTTATACATAAATGCCAGTAATGTCGGACTAGATATAGACCGCGTCTATGAATAAGACAAAAATTAGTCCGACGATAATCCCGCACTAGTCCGGGTCAAAAACGACTATGAATAAGCCCATCAATCGTTTACAGGAAATAAGAGCGGCATAGGGTCCTATCCACTGTTACCCCCCTGGCAAGGGGTCAGAATGCCAGGCGGCGGGCGGGTCACGTCATCCGGCAATGCTATTTTTTATTTTTATTTTTGTTACTATAGCCTAATTATTCCTTTTAGTGGAATTTTAGAAGATTTTGTAACAAAATTTAGTGGGATGTAATTCTTCGATTTGGCAACACTTGAAGAACTTACACTAAAGTACACTGCCTTGCACTTTTGTAGGTGAGGTCATTTGCTAGCACATGTCGGGAGTCGGGATGACATAATATGTAAACATACGAACCAAATATTTGCGCCAATGATGCTAACTGTACTGTTTATAAAGCCACTTGATAAGCGAAGTGACAAAGTCCAGCGTTGAGTTTTTTATGATTGGAGGAAGGTTCCAATGACAATTTTTTTCTTTTGAATGGCTGTTTAAGGACGAGGGTGCAGGTTAGAATATTTTTGGTCAGTTATGAATTTTAAAGGGTAAATGTGAAGAGTAGCTAAACATCGTACACTGGCCAAACTATTGATTTTACAGGTTTAGTTTTTTGATGTCAAATGTTGCTATCGTTGTTAGAAGTAGTCCAACGTAAGAAAGTTTTTTCCCCCCCGTTTTTAGTTAGATTAGGTAACATTAGTGTTTCTAACATAACCATACCTCAGTTGCAAGCTTAAGTTAGGTTATATATTGAAACTTCAAAGCACAATTTTCTTTACTTAAGACGTCTTTCAACAACGGTAGAACCGTTTTTATCAATAAACCACACCTTTAAAATTGCTAGTTTGGACGTTAAGTGTGTGACTACCCTTAATAATAATAGTAATAACAGTTTGCAGTTAGACAGCAGTTGGGAAGAGTGTATAGAAGGGAAGAAGGGTTTTAAGACTGCTGGGGAGGGTGTTGAAGGGAGTTAATGATAAAGTTAAGGGAAATGCTTATTGCACAATGGTTCATCCGGTATTGGAATATGCTGCCGCAGAGTGGGATCCATACGTGAAGGTGGAGGTGCATAACATCAATTTACCATGTCGCCCTTGTATGCTGTCCAGCCATGTGTAACACTCTTCGGTGCGGAGAGTGAATTTACAGCCTTCTAATTACGGGCGATTCCTCTTCAGGGCCCACACCACTGCCAGGCACTCACGCTCATTGCTGTGGTACCGTTGCTCGGCCCTGGCGAACTTCGCGCTGCTGTAGTTTATAATTCGGCGACTCCCATTGTCCGCGACCTGGTACAGTACCACTCCTGCGGCAATCAAGCTGGTGTCGGTTTGTACGTATGGACGTCCCTGTGGGTCGAAGCGCGACAGAATGTGGATTGGTTGGAACTGTGCTTTTAGTTTTTCTAACACATCTTGCACTTGTTCTGTCCGGCGGTATTTGTATTTGGTTGACAACATGTCTGTCAGTGGTGCAGCTGTTTCGGCAAAGTGCAGAATGTAGTTACGCAACAAATTGACGAGGCCAATGAAACATTGCAGTTGTTTTCGTGTTTTTGGGGGTTGTGATTTCGACAGTCTTGCGCTAGTGTGTGGAGTGTTCTTCGTGCCCGTCCGCGCTGTCCTCGTGTGTCTAGAAATCTACTCTGGTTTGACCAATGTGGCAATTCGCCAGCGAGAATACCCTGTGGTGTGTGAAAAGGCATTCCGAGACTATGCCTACGTGTTACAAGTGTTACTCCCAACTTCTCGACCAGATGATTATATTGTCTAATTATGCTGTCACACACTGGCCGATGAGGCCCTCCAATACTCTGGCCATCATGAACTGAAACGTTGAGGGTGCGCACTTGTAGCCAAATGGCATGGCCCTAACTGCTGTCCGTGGGTTCTATCACCCCTCCCCCAACATCTCGTCCACCTGCTCGCGAATCACCCTCAACTCTTCGAACCTGTACCCCTTTGGTCCCACGTACACAGGTTCCTCGTCGGCCGACGGTATTGCATGTTCAACGGTGGTAGTTGCATTGAACAAGTTCGAGAACGCGAATACATCCTGCCACTCTCTCAGAACCCTCTCTACACTCTCTCGCGAATGTAATGATAGGGGGACGTCACGAGCTATGTTGTCAAGGGTCACAATTCAGTTAGTCTGAAACACTGGTTCGTTACAAACCTAAACAGTTTTGCACTCACCTGGTCCGATGTGGAGTCTCCTCACTGCAACCTTGATGATGGCTTCCTGGTCCTCCAGCCAGGGCTGCCCCAGCATCACAGCCTCCCGTAGTCCGTCGACGACGAGCACCTCAGCCCACAATAGCTGGTCGCGGGGGCGAATCTTGATGCTGGTGGATCCGAATGTTGTGCCTGCATCGCCGTGGGTGGTGAGCTGGAGGGTGCCTGGGTCCCGGTGCAGGTTGGCGGTGGGGACGAACCCCGGCTGTACTAGGATGTGGCTGGCTGCGGTGTCCACGAGGGCCGCCGTCTTCCGTCCGTTGAACTTCACCGGAATCTGCATCAGGTTGTGGCAACCGGTGAACACCATCTTGGCCACTGGTTCGGCATCTGCCATCTCAATCAAGGCTGTTGCTGAGACCACGGGGAGGCGAGTGGCTGCCCCGTCTCCCCCGGCTACTCGTTTCCCGTCTGGGGGTTTCTCCTCGGGCAGTGTCTGTGCCAGTGCAAGGTGGGAGCCGGACATGTGTGGCACTGTGGCGTGTGCGGCGTCTCTTGCTGTCTGCTCATCGCCCCAGGTGGTGGTACGATTGTGCTCGGCTTCGGCTCCCGCTGATCCGTCTTGCCGTTTTCAATGGCCCGGCGATCTGAGTCCGGGTTCACCGACCACTCTGTCCCGTCCTTTTAGCCGCGGAACAGCTTCTTTGGACCGTTTTCCACCGTCACTGCCCTTGTCACGTACGTCTCTGCACTTTCTCTGTGGCTGGCCTGGACGAACAGTTAAATTGCATTGTGCAGGCATCTGGTCTCGTCCGGCAGTGAGTTGTGGTTTGGAGCGTCTGGTTCAATGCGTCGGGACAGCTGTAATTTCCGTACGACAAACTTCTCGACCACCTCACCTTCTCGCTGCTTCTCCCCATAGAAATGTGTGATGCATTCCGCGTGGGTTTTCTGCTGGCGGAAAGCGGTCTTTCAGTTCATTCACAAACTCCATCCATGGCACTTCTGTCCTTTGCTTCAAGTTCCACCACTCACGCGAAGCTTCCCGCAACCTATTGCCCACTTGTTCCGTCCATTCGTCCTGCGGCGCACCATACTGTTGCAACCGTCTTGCGCATATCATGACGAAGTTGGCTACAACTTCTGTGTGAAGCCAGGCATATTCCAGCAGCGTCATGTTTTGTTGTGCCACGTGTGTCACATGCCTCGTGTCCCGCTGCATGCACTTTGCCGTCCTCCAGTGCCTCGTCATCGGTGCTCGGTCGCCGTCCAAACGCTTACGCGTGTTCCCTGGTCGACCACGGGGCAGTGTGCATCCCTCCCATCTCGGCGTCCCATCCTTGCGAGCCGCTAATGAGCACTGGGTTCGGTCTGGCTCCGTCTTGCCAAGTCTGGTCGTGCGCGGCGTCGCACATTCTTGGCAAGCAAACACACCCTCACTAAACATGACTAACTGCGCCGCCTTCACACCTTCTGTATCGGTTGTTATGACAGTCCACACAGCGTGCCCTCTCACATCCCGTTCCATCACAGCATGGCGAGTCGCACAGGTTCGCCCTGGCATCGTGAAAGTCTACTCCGAGTAGGGATCCTGTCTTCTTGATTGTTTAAAGTTCTCCTTGGTTACATGAAAACATGAGATTCCACCAAATTTAATTGCTCAGCAAGTCCCCCTCCCGCGCTAGCCCACACAACTCACATTTCCCATTACGCTGCGGCAGCATCGTGGAGAAAGTCCATTTTTCCCCGGAGTGTTGCATGTGACGCATCAGTTGCTTCATCCTGTTAGCGCTGTCCTGTGAAGGGGGTGGCGGTAGGGGTGGTTCTGCCGTATAACAATGGCAGGCTACATGCTCCCTTGTCCTTGCTCGTCCGAAAATTACTACCGGCCCACGTGCCACTTTTCTGTGTGGTGTCTCCACGGAAGAAAAATTAATTTTGATGTCTGTCCCAACTCTAACCGCCACAATATTTATGTAGAAAATTAGCAACTATTTGGCACTGTCCAGAAACAAGGAAAAGTTATAAAAAGTCTCAGGATGTTGCCGTAAAATTTTGACACCGATTTGCCAAAGCGTTGGGTGACATATGGAGCCAGATGGGTGTTTCATCGGGCAGCGATTTTACTGTGACAGTTAAAGTTTTAAATTAGGGTTACGAATAAATGGACGCCATCCGAGCATACGTTTACCACATGATTACTTTGAACCTTGATTGTATTAAACGTTGCAGAAGTACACTGCACATGCACAGACACACTTGAGTACTTGCCAGTCTCCCTGTTATGGGACGCGGGCCCGTGACGGAGGTGAAACTTGAGAGCTGATGAATACTCTTTATGCAGAATTACGTTGGCTGTAGGTTTTGAGCAGCTCGATGGGGAGGATCAACCCGGCGTGGAACCGCGAGAGGCCAGAGGGCCTGCGAGACCGCCCGGTGAAACAAAAAATAAGCTAGCCACGTTGGCACTAGCACACAATAACCACATGGAGTCAGCTGTTACCGTAAGTTTTATGTTGAAAATCCTCCGCGTGCGATTCACAGTGGGGAGGGCAAGTGACCGGGGATGCACGAGAAAGTTAACACAAATTAAAAAGTTCCAGAAAACTTCAAGAAATTGAGATGTTTCTTCAGTTAAGCAAAAGTTGTAAAAAGTGGCATACCCCGGTCAGCGCCCAGAAAAGACTGGCCGAGCCAAGATGGCGGTTGGTCCCACGTGCCTACCCCACCGACGCCTGGGATCAACTCAGTACTACCCCTTTAAAACTAAACAACAGTCAACCCTTTGAACACATGCCAGAAAAATATGATAATGTAGTTTATGAATTTTAGAATACAAATAAAGTGCTTATCCTTTACCTGGGTGTGACATGGGGAAGGAACTGACGTACGTAGATATAAAAGATATAATTAAAACCTGAGTACTAACTGTATGTACCTGAAAAACAACATAGACACTGGGGCCTGACAAACACAATACTTGGCTTTAAGTTACTGAAAAAAGTATGTACTGTCTAAAAAGAATTCCGGAGCGTGATAAATAAAGGGGGGTGGTGATGCTCCGGGAAGAGCAGGTACTAGCTGGCTATTACGTCAAGCGTTCAGTGATTTTGAAAAGTAAGCAAAACATCCCCCGTAGTTCATCTCACTCGTTCCTGTTCATTCCAAGAAATGTACTCACTGCACTAACCACTCATTTTATTATGAAAACACTGCACAGGTTGAGGGGGGATGTGAAGATAGGGGCGGTCTCTGTGCTTGTTACGTTGATGCTGCTCGGCGGACGTGTGCTGGTTTTGGGCTAGATGGGCTGGGAGGTGCGACGTCAATGACGAATTTGAGAGTGCGTGTCGGGAAATTCATGATTTCTCAAATAAGCGTGTTTCAAAATTTATTAACAAAATTGACAATATACGTGATGTATATCAAATGATGCGTCAATGAGCTCAAATCTGGACAGTCAAAAATCACTATCATACAACTGCAATCTATCAACAACTGATTAGATTCGGGTAAACTATTCATCCAAAATTATGAACATGTGGCGCATTACACTCTACTAATTGAACAAGAAAACTGCAAATACTGTAATAAAAACATACCAACAAGTTAAATCTTTCTGTACAAACCTATCCATACTAATTTATATGCGAAAACACAATTTTCAAGGGCGGCAACCGAAACAGAAATTTTGAATGAAATCTAAGTACTTTAAAATAAATTACATATACATGATGGCAGCTGCCTTATCACCATGGGGAACATGTTCCCATGCAAACAACTAACTGAAGCTACAGACACTAACGTTTGACTTGAACCAGAACTGACGAAGAAGTAAAAGTTAGGGCCACTCTAGCACACCAGTGAGAGGCTTGGCCAGGGCCTCGGTAAACTGCAGATACGCGAGGAAGAGTAGAAGGGGAAGCAGGTAACACAGGTACTACTAGAAGAAAAGCATAGAGATCACAAGCTAAGACAGAAGCTTAAAAGTTCCATAAAGTCCCACCAGCGCCACCGTCGCCATACTGAGCACCAGACGGTGCAATCTCCTCCCTTTTATGTCTCTGTCATAAAAAATTAAGTTCCAAGTTAGCCTGCAACCCCAAAAGTTCTAAATGGTAACACTCTTGAAGATGAAGAAACGTTAATATAAAAACATAATCTTGATCTTGTGACAAAAATTCATGCAGTACACTGTAAGGGAACAGATCTTGAAGTGATAGTTCATGGGGTACATGAGAATAGTTCAACATGTAGTAAACAAAGGCAAGTCTTGAAGTAGTTTGTAACAAGTAGTATCTTGATAAATTAGATCACAACGCTGATATATAAGTCTCATTAAAAACGAATATATTGAAGTAAATGTTGAAGTGAAAGTTCATGACGAAGTAAAAAAGACAAATTTCAAAGCTCTCATGAGAAACACATCCTCCAAGCAGCAGGAAGAAAGAAGAGAGAAAGAGAGCTGCCACAGGCGCAGCATCTCAGAGCGGCGGCAACTAGCCGCACAGTGAAGCGTAGGGGGTGCAGCTCAGGAGGACTCAGTCACAGCAACTCCCAACCACACATGAGTACAGCAAGAAACAGTGCATCTGAGCAGGCAGACGCATGGCACAAACTCAACGTCAGATTTCACAGTAGCTCCAGTCATCACACTTCTTCACAGGACTCATCGGATCTTGAAGTTGCTCGGCACGCGAAGAAGCATGGAATAGGAATAAGAAAAAAAGCAGAACAAAAGCAGGAGCAAGCGTGAATAGCATCAACAAGATAAAACTACACAAGCAGAAGAAAGGGGAAACTGGGCATAGGTACATAGGATGCACATATCACAATCACAACAATAAAAAAAATCAACACGAAAATACATACTCCAATAAATACCCTTTAAAATACAGAATTACACATCACGTCCATACGAATTCTAGTATACTATAAATACTCAAACTCTCAGTTCAAAGCGTTTCAAATGGCTGATGTGTGCCTTTTGAGTTTCCCGAGGGGAATTCTGTCGTTTAAACAATACAGTATTTGAACCTAAAATCTTCTTTAGGACATAAGGTCCATTAAAGTTTACCAAGAACTTAGCACTCTGCTGTGCACCCGCATCAGCTAAAGCAACATTTTTGCATAACACAAGATTGCTTACAGAAAAGGGTGGGTCTATCCTAGTCCTATCTAAACGTTCCGCGACCTCCCTTTTGGCCGCAGCGATGCGTTGCACTGGTTCCTGTCGGCATCATTCAACTGGGATGTGGGAGAAGGAAGACCCCAAATATTAAGGAGAGGATGAAAAGGATGACGACCCAAAAAGGGGACACAGGGAGGAACACCAGTAGCGCTATGCACAGTACAATTAAACCCTAAGTTAATATGTTCCAAATCCTTGTCGCACAAGGTTTGGTCTGCATTACAGAATATTGTCAAGCAGGCCTTCAAGTTGTTATTGAAGCACTCGACTTGATTACCTCGAGAGTAATACAGGATTGAAGTAAAATGCTTCATCGCCCACTGGAAACACATGTTCTTAAATGCACTAGACGTAAAGTAACGAGCATTGTCAGTAACAATTTGCTCTGGTACACCAAAATATTTCCAAAACTGGGGTGTCAGCGCCTTTATAATTGTTATAGCTTTCATGTTACGCAAAGGTAACATAAATTCAAATTTAGTAAACATATCCAACAAAATAAGTACACAAATGTTTCCATTCCGGGAACGTGTAAAGGGCCAAAAATATCCAGATGAACAACCTGCCAAGGAGCTTGTGGTGGCTTACCAACATCCCTACCAAAATTTGCCTGTTGTGCCTGCTTACACATTTGGCAATCCTGACAACTATGCACATAGGCAGTGACATCTGGTTTTAAAGTGGGCTATGCAAAAGTCTGTGAGATTTTCTGAAATGTTTAGTTTTTTCCTAAGTGTCCACCGAACATCGAATCATGATAGTAACGAAGAATTAAGGGGTGCACAGACAATAAAGCTAACACCTTCCTCGCACGTCCAGACGTGCCGGTAAAATACAATATTCCTTGCTTTTCTACATAAAGGACAGATGAACCCTAGATCAAATCATTGCGTATGTATATGCATTCACCATGGGTCCTCTTTCTGACCGTCGTTAATGCTAGTGAAGCATTTTGGGAAGCGCTGCAATAAAGCACCAGAATCCATTGGTTCCACATCATCAAGGACAAACTCACTAGGGTCGAACATGTGAGAGAGAACATCCGCTACTACATTGTCCGCTCCACGAACATGATGAATCTTAAAAGCGAAAACACAATAAGCGAAACACCTATCGCCCCAACTTCCCTAATTGATTAGGGTGATTTAACACACAACTAAGGGCCTGATTATCAGTATATAAGTCACACTCATCGTGTTGTATATATATAAGGCGAATTTCTCTAACCCAAACAGACATGCCAGAGTTTCCTTTTCTTACGTTCCTAGACGTTTTTCAGACTTTGACAATGTCCGGCTAGCAAAAACGACAGGCGCAACACCATTGTCAGTTTTCTGACGTAACACAGCCCCTAAAGCAAGAGAGGATGCGTCCACTTGGACAGTAAATCTCTCCGAAAATTTAGGAAGATGTAGAACAGGAGGGCAAGATAAGATCCGCTTTAAGGTTGAAAACGCTTTTTCCTGCTGGGAGCCCCAGACAAAGTCAATATTCTTCGTCATTAAGTTATTTAGAGCAGCAGCTAACTCAGAAAAGTGCAGAATGAATCTTGAATAATACCCTAATAAACCTAAAAATTTTTAAACAGATTTTATATTGCGTGGATGAGGAAATTTTACAACCAAGGTAACTCAATCTGGGTCCATTGTGGTATTTAGGTTTAGTGTTTGCAATCTTAACTGTGTTGTTGACAATAGCCCAACACTTCTGGTATTATTGTTTGAAAAGTGGACAAGGTCAATAAACAGATGACTGTTAGTAAACTCAATACAGCTGACTTTATAGGTGCTTCAAGGTGTTGGTTTTCAAGTAACCAAGGGTGTTTGATGAACAACTGATGTGTAACATACCTGTCTACACTAACCATACCAAAACATTAGTCATACAGCTACTGAATTCTGGAAGCGGTAGAATTACTAATAGCACATCCTAGTAGTTTCAGCACAACATACAAATCCACCCTGAATAAATCTTTATTCCAAATTATATATCAGACAATTATTGAGTACTGTAAATAAAGTACAGTGTAGGATAGGAACAAAGCGCAGAATTTATTAAGCAGGATAGATTAAATGCTGACCAAAAATCTGAAATAACTATCAGTGACATAAACCAGTGAAAATTACTTGTGAATACTTCCACATCCATACACTGTTGTATATGTAGAAGTAAAGTAGTGAAAATTACATTAAAAAATTTTCCGATGTAGCTTAGGCTCTGATATATTTAGAATTAAAGTTCCAAAATAAGTAACTTGAATTCATTAAAATTTATGCTACCAAATAAAAGTACTATTTCAGTGTGATTGAAATTACTGTTCAAAAGTTCAAAATGCTGTTTAATGAACTGGATGATTAAGAATATGTCTACTTTACTTTTCCTTTTCACAAACACGAAAGTTCCCAAAAATAATTTATCTCTAAAGTTATTTAATTTTTATCCTCGGCTTCGCACAACACATTTTGAGGGTAGGCTGAAACTGTAGAAAAGCTCAGGACCTCTGGTCTTGTGGAACAGTCTAAGTTAAAAAAAATTGCACATTATTCTGCAGACAAACTTAGAAAATTCAAAAAAAAAAAAAAAAAAAAAAAAAAGAATTTATAAAAATGAAAATATTGTAACGCCGTAACCTTCTGGATACTGTGGAATATATTATTTTAAGTTCATTACAAAAAAAAAACATCAGTTCAAATGTTGAAATGAAGGAATATTGCATTGGCGTCACCTGGACGTAGCATAGCTGAGACGATCTCGATGGCTTCTTAGGCCGTGTCGACGCATTAAAAATGGCTAAATACGAAGCTCAGGCCGTACCATTCTTCTTAATTAAGGTGGCCTCCTATATTTTACTTGTCTTGGCGTGAAAATTACTACTGAAAATTACGTTGGCTCACGACATTGTTAATTTTATCGAGCAGACACGAATAAGAAGTCTATGCCTTCCATGACGCCAGCCAAGACTCTCTAAAACCTAATCTCAAACCCCTTCAGATTTCGACCCGATCCTAGAGCCCTTTCAGAAAACCTATAAAAGGCGTCTGGGTTCGAGAGAATGCATGACTTGTAAATACAAACGAAAGAAAGTTAACTAAACTCAAAGCAAGAAAACAAAAAAAAATATAACTAAAATTATACAATAAAATTTAGTTTTGGATGTGAGTCCTAACGAAAATAAATAAAAATAAAGTCATTTAATTAGCTATATGAGTAGGCATAGTTAACTATATGCTAATGCTAAAAAGGAAACAAAAAAAAATTAAGTTTATCATAAACCAAAGAAAAATAAAGTTAACGTTCTTAGTTACATAGTAAAAGTAAACACAAAATAAAATTACTAGATTTTAAACTAAAAGTTATTAACTTCTGTAACCAAATACTACACCATTAACAATGTACCCTCAGAAATAATATACCCCAAGAAGTTACCTTACGTCTAGGCAAGAGTCACTTTACCAGGGTTAACCGTGAGGCCAACTTCATGAAAACGTGTTAACACTTCCTCTAGATGTTCCAAGTGAGCCTCGAACGTCTGACTGTATACTATCACGTCATCAACGTAGTTGAAGACAGTCATATTTGAAATCAGACAGAACATGATCAAGCACACTACTGAGAGCCTGAATACCAAAATTTGCTCCCATCGGGATACGTATAAACTCGTACTTGTTCCAAGGCGTACTGAATGCCATGTACTTACGACATTCCGGATCCAGCAGACACTGATGAAAGCTATTGTCCAAATCTTGTACTGAGTAGTACCTAATCCTTCCCTAGATGTTGCAATGCGTCCTCGACAGTAGGCAAAGGAAAGGGATCTTTAATTATTTTGCGATTTATACTGATATGATTTACAACCAGACGGTATCCACAGTCTTTCTTCTTTACCAAAAATCCGGGAGAACTATATTCGGAAACTGAAGGGGTAATGACACCAGCTGCTAACAATTTATCAAGGATTTTTCGAAATGCTTCCAGTTTCGGAGGAGCACAGTGAAAGTAACATTCTTGAACCGGAATATTATCCGCGAAGGAGAACTTATAGGGCAGAATATCACATTTCCCTATCTTTGACGTAAGTACGTCCTCAAATTTCTCACTTAACCTGACTGTGTCTCGTCTGTCAAAGTTAACTTACCCAGACTAACAGTCAAAGACCTATCCACTGGATTAGCACGGGAGTGCAGGCGCGCCTTAATATTGGGGACAAACCCAAATGACAAGGTGGCATCTGCAAAAATGTGTGTCACGCGAGCATGTCCTAGAAATTGTAGCCATAAAATGACGTCCTGACTCAGTCCAGGAAATTTCCAAAAAAGATACATTGAAGAAAATCTACCAATATTGAAATGTAAATGTACACAATTGTTCAGCTCCACCACTTCACTGTTAGCTGTAAAGACCTGCGGAAGTTTTTCTTCACGCAAACAAATATTACGTTTCGCTGCAGAAACTGGAAGTGACTTGTAAAAAACAGTGGTCACCAAACATAATGTCGCCCCTGTGTCAACAAGAGCTTCAACGACGGGACCGTAGAACTAAGTTCTAACAAAATTGCAATAGGGAACCGGCGGACTTATAGAACTGTGTTTGTAATTGCCACCTACCCTTCCAACCTTCATTTGTTTCCCCATCACTTAAAGCTGAAGTTGTCCACCTGACCGCAACGGAATCATCTATTATACCATGAAATAGGAGCGCGATCAAAGTTAGACTTCACATTCCCCTACGAGCACAATTAGCGCACTTTCGCCGCTCCAAGTCGGCATGCACAACATGTGACGGCCCAGCAATTACGGGGTTCGCTTCCATGAATCTTAAAATTCTTAGTTGAGTTACCGAGACGTGAAGGAGGAAGGGGGAAAGCTGTACGGTAATCAGCAGTGGCGGCTAAGTGCCCTTGAACTTCGCCAGCTAACGTACACTATTCACGTAATGATTTTGGCATAGCACTCAGTGTACGAAGCTGCCTTACGTGAGGTGCAAGATTTTCTACAATAATCTCAACTAAGTTGTCCTCTTTTGACTGCATGTTCAATGCACATTCGTGACTAATAACAGAATCTATGAACTCGTGCATTGGTTCACCAGGTCATTGAAATCGCAACACAAACTCATGCTGACAGTGCTAAAGCACACGTGAAGAAAAAGCAAACGCTAAAACTTTAGCTTTAAACAACTCAAAACTTCCTGAAGGATTGTTAATTAGTTCAGTGTTTAATGTCAGAAAGTTTTTACTACATTTAATCGCCAGGGCACGCAAAAAACGGTGATCAGAACACAATTGTAAATCTACTACTTTACTCGCTGCCACTATGAATGAAAATACGTGGGCAGGTTCAGTGGAGGATAATATAGGCATAGGATGGATAGACCGCAACAACAATTTTTCGTACAATGTGTTGACACTCACCGTTTGTGACTGGTAAGATTGGGGTAACTCAGCGCCATTTTCCCGTAAGTAAGTGACGGCATGATGCCGTAAAACGGACACTAGTAGTTGACGGATCTCCATGCCACATTTGTCCAGCAGAAGTTATTAAGTTCTCTTTTAATAGTGCATACACGAATGACACTCCTCGCCATCATCGACGTGAAACAAAAAAGGGCACGTACTAGCACAAAAAGCAGAGTTGCAGCACAGTTTAATTGTCCTCTTGCAATTGCAAGAGTAATTTCTAGAAACAAAAACACCCTAGGCAAATTATTTATTACAAAATGCCAACGAACACTATGAAAATATACGTACGTAATTCTGTAGGTTCTATTAACAAAAATATTTGATGGTTTGCTTAAATTTATTGCTCAAAATGTAAACAGCAAGCAACATCATTTATGAGTGTAGAAAATGCTCAGTTAAAAATTACAAAGATGGTTCAAAATCATACTAAGCAAGTGCATATTTTGCATTTTAGCGATCTTCCAAACTCTGTAAATCATCCAGATGGTGCTTACGCGCACATAAATAGACATCAAAACAATTTATAAAAATGTACAATAAATATACTCTGAAAGTTATTAAAGATTGTGCACACATACACATCAATAAGTTTGACTGTTATATTTACGTTCCTCGCCATCATGCCGAACTCTCCCACACTTAACAGCCTCACCACACAACATATACCTAACCTACTCTACACTACACTGCCCCCTTTTATAAAAAACAAATCAGTCAAATCCTTTACTTGTTTACTGAACCCCCTCACCATATCACACTTTACTAAAGTCTACACATCCTCATTGGAGGTCGTCTCAGTCTCCCACTACATCTGACAGTTCCCTTCTCTTCTCCCTCTGCACCATCTTGCCCTTCTCTTGTTTGCGGCCTTCTGTCACTGTCCGAAACTCCAACATCAGTGTTTTCAGAAGCTCTAAATCCTCAAAAGTCACCCCGCTCGTCAAATTCTTCATCTGTCGATTCCTGATTCTGTGTTCTGATGCCCCTACTTGGTTGGTCGTTCCCTTCTCCTTCTAATCAACACCCTTCAGAATTAGTGTTCCTCTGCACTTTCTTCTGTGATGCTCTAATCTCTCCTTTTTAAGTAGGTCCCTTTGTCTATGAGCTCTTGTTCCGGCTGTGCTTCCACTCTTTTATCTCTTGCCTTTATTTGATCACCAACTCTCGAGTTATTAGCAATTTCTCTTCCCTGCCTACCTATCACTGTGTGTAGTAATTAGCTTCTGCGCAAATGGTCCGCATGGCATACTCTAAGGTATGGTCCAACTTTGACCTTGTAGGTGTTCTGTCCTAAAACTCGATGTAATTGCCCTGGTACCCATCGAGTCTTCTCTCCTCTCACACACTGGACTAATACTCGCTCCCCAACGTCGTAGTGCTTCTGCTCACTGTACCACCCTGACTTGCGCTTCTGAGAATATTCTAGCAAAATAGGTTTCCGTAACTGAAGTTTAGTTAGATGTCTTCACTTCAGAAACATTTCTGCAGGTGTCCTCCCCGTGCATGAGTGCTGCGTGTTGCGATTACTGAACAACCAATGGTCAATTTTGGCCTGTAATGAATGTACATTGCCCTCCAAGGAGTCTTCAATAGTCTGTTTCAAAATTGCTCCCTTCACTGACTGTACCTTACGTTCTGCCACTCCATTGGACTGAGGGTGGAATGGTGGTGTTAGCTGCAGATCTATGGCCATAGTCTTGCAGTATGCTTTGAATTCTTCAGACCTAAACTGAGGTCCATTATCTGCCACAATTGTCTCTGGTAGCCCATATGTTACAAATTTGGATCTCAGACAGTCAATAGTTTTTGCTGCTGTTGTAGAAGTCATCAACTCAACTTCCACCCACTTTGAATATGCCTCCACCATGATGAGCATCTGTCGCTGATCCCGTTCTGCAAAGTCAATGTGAACTTGTTCCCATACTCGACTGGTAGGTGGCCACGATACACAATGTTCCTTAGGGTTTCTTGCCTCAACATTTGGCATGGTGCACACTGCTTTACTATGACTTCGATGTCTTGATACATTTTGGGCCACCATACATAACTGCGGGCCAAAATTTTCATTCACACCACTCCTGGGTGACCCTCGTGCAGCAGTTGTAGAACTTCCTCCCTTAATTGAGACGGAATCACTACTCGATCACCCCATGTGATGCAGCCTTGGTCAATTGCAAGCTCATCCTTTTTGTTCAGGTATGGTTTTAGTGGCTCTTCCACCTCTGCGGCCCAAACCGTACATGGTATATGCTTTCAACACCTGCAGAACTTCATCTTCTTTGGTGGCTCGCTGAATTTTACTTCGGGACAGAGGAGTATCATTTACCGCACTGACCGCATAAATAGGAAGCTCTACTGGTTCCGAGTAGGGTAACAGTAACCTAGACAGCGCGTCTACACTCCCCATGTACTGTCCTTTGCGGAACTTCACATCATAATTTTAGCGTGATAGGATCAATGCGCAACGTTGTCACCGTACTGCTGCTAGACATGGCACATCCTTATGTGGTCCCAAAATTGTAACTAGTGGCTGATGATCTGTATACAAAACAAACTTCCGACCATACAAATATTTATTAAATTTTTTTACTTCAAATATAATACTCAAGACTTCCTTTTGCGTTTGACAGTAATTCCTCTCTGTTGGAGATAACGTTTTAGATGCAAATGCAATGGGGCTTTCAGTATTATCAGGCATCTTATGCGCTAGCACCGCACCTACCCCAAACTGTGATGCATCACTCATGACTATTAATGGTTTTTTTTTTATCAAAAGCTATCAACACAGGGGGCTTTAAAATCCAAATAATACTGGCCTCGAACAACTGCTGACACTGGTCTGACCAATTCCAAACTGCATCTTTTCTCATCAAGTCGTAAAATAGCCGTAATCGACTAGTCATGTGAGGTACAAATTTAGCACAGAAATTAACTAGACCCACATATGCTTTTAGTGCTGTTACATCTTTTGGTACTGGTGCATCCTGAATAGCCTCCATCAGGTCTGTTGCTGGTTTGATACATTCTGAATTAATATGGTAGCCCAAGAATGTCACCTCCGATTCCATGAATTTGCATTTGGACTCGTTGACTTTCACTCCGTAATGCTGCAGTCTTTTCAGCACTTTCTCTAATAATTGGATGCATTCCTGTTCTGAAAACCCTGGTATAAGTATATCATCTAAATATACAACAATGTTAGGGATCCCATGTAGAATCTGCTCCATGGCTACTTGAAATGTGCTAGGTGCACAGCACAAACCATAGGGCATTCTTCTAAACTGGTACAGACCTTGTTGTGTGTTAACTGTCAACACTTCACATATTTCTTCTGCTACCACCAACTGCTGGTAAGCATTTGCATGGTCTAACACACAAAACACTTTTCTTTGTCCCAAAGACACAAATATGTCCTCAATAACAGGTAATGGATGATGTTCTGGTTCCACATTCTGGTTTATATTCTTCTTAAAATCTGCACAGATCCTAATTCCTCCATTTGTTTTTGGCACAATCACCAACGGGCTAGCCCACCTGCTGTGTGTCACTTTTCCAACTTTTTCCAGTTTGTCCAACTCTTCACCTACCTTGTCCCACAAAGCCTATGCACTGACCTTGCCTTTTGAAACACTGGTACACTGTTCCTTTTCAATACAAAGGTAGCTTCTATCTTATGGATTTCTCCAAACTGTCCATTAAATACCTCTACGTACTTCTGTTTCAACTTTGATATTTCCAAGTCATCCTTTTTTCCTACAGTCCCATCCTTCCCAGACTCCTTTAAGCCTACCTCTGTTTGTCTAACTGCTTGAACTTCAGTGGAGCCATTATCTACAGATACCTTAAAAATTGATTTCCAATCCAACTTAAGTACTGACAACCAATCTCGTTCCATTAAAGCCGGTAATTGCCTCTCCCCTGAGTCCACTACTAGCAATCTTAGCCTGCAGTCTTGGTTTCTGTACTTGACCTGCACCTCTAGACTACCTTGAAGTAAAAGTTAAGGCCACGCTAGCACATCAGCAAGAGGCTTGGCCAGGGCCTCAGCAATCTGCACATACGTGAGGAAGATTAGAAGGGGAAATAGATAACACAGGTACTACTAGAAGAAAAGCATAGAGATCGCGAGCCGAGCCAGAAGCTTAAAGTTCCATTAAGTCCCACCACGCGCCACCATCGCCACACTGAGCACCAGGCGGTGCAATATCATATTACACCTAATTAATTTTTTTTTAAATGTTAAGTTTTATTGCAAATCAATAAGGCCCATATTAAATATTTTTCACAACATAGAAAGAAATACAAAATATGTGAGACAGATTATTTGATACCATTTACCACAGATAGGAGAGCTGTTCTTTTTGCAATAGTGCTTTGTTCTTTAGACAGATTTAGTTTTGGATGGTGGTTGGATGTAAATTGAGATGAATTTGTAAGTTAAAAACACAGACTGGGTTTTTTGGTGATATATTTGATAAGTTAATTTTTTAAATGTAGGTATTATTAGTAATTTACATAGGTTTAATTCTTTCTAATGGAGATTACACTATGAAATCTCCAGTAGAATTATTAGGTTAGTAAGTGTTTTTATTTTAAATTTCTGATCTGTTAAGTTATTTAGTAAGGCATAATAATAATTATGAGACTAAATTGTTGGATTTGCTGTTTGCTGCATGCAGTAACACCTTCACCTACATAAGCCTAATCAGTCTAGCTTTTATATCTGCGCTGATACCCAGGGATGCACGAGGTTTGTGGGGCATAAAGAAGGTAAGAATAAATCTGAAATCAAAGCAAACCCAGAGTTTTGTGAGTTTGGGTTTTATAATGTCAGATGAAGTACAATAATGCCAATTTATTTCAGCACTTGTGAATGCAGTGTATTTACATGCCACCTTAGTTAATTTTCTACATAGTCGAGATGGTGGTGTGACAGTGAAGAGTAGGGATGTGAAGCTGTTACTGCTGATTTGTGCATACCCGCAGAATACATAACCTGCGGACGTGACTTACAATATCGCTACACAGGCCCGACGTGCTCACTATACTGCTATCACTCCACTTGTAAACCCTCAGTCAGTTGACTCAATTCAGCTACTGCTGGTGAACTTTTCACAAGTTAAATAACTCGCATGTTCAAATTTGTTGTCCTATACATTCTCATGTCCCGTCTGTTTGTTCATTATCTGCTGTTCCAGTGAGTTTCAACTAATGGACAAAAGGTTGAGGCATTAGTATACACAGTGTAGTGACCGAACGGCTGGCTAGACTAACTGGGTCAATGGAGTGATTAAAAGCAATAACTTACTACTGCATCAGGAACATACAATAATAATTAATCCATTTTTTCACATAACTTTATATACAGTAGGCCGTTCCTCACAGCTATGTTATTCTCAAAAGTTGCAAATGATCTAACAAATTTTCTGCTCTCTCCATAACTACTTACTCCTCTGGTAGTCCCAGACACACTCACTGCTTCTCACTTGTGCTGTTCTACAGAAACCTCAGTTTCTTCCCTGAAGGGAAAGGGGAAAAGCTGTGGCAAGGTTTGACCCTTGAACCCTTGTCACAAACATATTTAAGGGGACCTAAAAATATTAAAATAAAAAAAAATTGTTTTCATTGAAATTTACTATATAAGTATAATATATCAAACGAAATTCCCTACATGAATTGAAGGCACAATCTGGTTTATCGATGGAATGCTAGGAGTATGTGGGTGACGCTGCAATAACAGCTATATTGAGCACAAAGGTAAATTAATATAACGGAAGTTAGGGACGGTCACATAACTTTACATACATTAGGCCGTTCCTCACAGCCATGTTATTCTCAAAAGTTACAAATGATCTAGCAAAGTTTCTGCTCTCTCCATAATGACCTCACTTGTGCTGTCCTCGACGGAATGCTAGGGGTATGTGGGTGATGCCGCAATAACAACTATAATGAGCACAAAGGGAAATTAATATAACGGATATTAGGGAAGGTAAATAAAAAGTGCTTCATTCAAAATAGTCTTGCTTTAACCGTCCCTGCCTTGGCCGGTGCACACTACAATTACAACTGACGAAAGCATAATAGCACAAAAACGTAATAGAAGAATCAAAATAGCGGCATGATTATAATTATTAAGACGTGTTAAAGAACCCTTGTGTACACACCACATACCTCCAGCATTCCGCCGACTTGAGTGAGCATCAGAGCCAGTCGTCACACTCTCACACTGACACAACAGCAACTGGGCACAATTTTAAAAAGCATTCGTCGTCGAAGGCAGTCCGTTGAGCGCTCCTAGTGGCGGCCAAGCGCACTACACTCCTGACGTCAGAAGTGCCAGCCTCTCCGTGGGACACACAGCCAAGCACCACAAAATATCTCCTGCCATCGCTATTGCCAACTGGAAAACTCAATAAAAGTGCAAGTACAACCATCTTCACATGTGGCGCCACACAGTGTCACCACAAATTTCCACATATCCTTCCAGTCTTTTGTTCTTAATTTACACAATAGTCACATGCTATGATCTAGGAACTAATCATTGTTTAATTTTGTCATACGTGGCTTGCTTCTGGTGAACAACAGTCTGTTTGAACCATCACACATTACTAACATTTACTCTGTAGACTGACATAGATGCACTGTAAACTTCCATTGAGGACATTCATCATCTGATACACAAAGCTTGTTGTCATCCTATTACAACGTAATAAGCTATGATCTAATTGTTCATACATAATTATAAAAACGTTTTATACAATGCATATATGTTCATGACATCAAAGTTAATTACATGCGACAACAGGACAGTAGATTCTTGGATGCATGTCTTTGAACTCGTGAATTTTTTCTAACCCTAGTTACTGCATAGCTTTTTGAATGTTGATTTCATAAGGTGGTGTTTGTTTATCTTAGTTAGCAGATATTATTTGAACTTAAAAAATATGACCTATACAAAATGGTGTGAAGATTAATTATATTCCAAAAAGAATTGTAGTAAGTATAAGAAAATATTTTGTTTCAATATGAAAAAATATCCTGGTAAAATTGAAAATTGTACACATATGGATAAAACAAAATTGGAGATGAAACTATTTTAAAGAAAGTGGGCCTACTGAATATTAAGAATTTTTTTAAAATAATGTACCTGAATCATCCATTTCTGTTAAGTCTAATACTGGCCATATTAAAAAGCCTTTTTATTCCAGAGGTGATATGCACATGGCTTCTATTGTTGAAATTGAGCTAAGTAGTGACATAAGTTTTGATGAAAATTTAAATGCAAGAGAAGTAAATCTTGCATTTTTCCAGTCATTTGCGACAAGTTCGTGAAGTTTGTAAGTTAATGATACAGTATACTTTTCAGTCATTGTAGATTTCACCCCTGATGTATCCAACATAAATCAACTGTCTTATTATTGAGGTATGTTTTGCGTTGGGTGTATGTCCCAGAGAAAGCATTATAGAATTATTGCCATCTGTTTCTCACAAGGCGAAGAATATAAAATAAAAGGTTATGGACAATTTAGAGGCACTGAAACTAAAACTTAAGAAGTGCAGAGGACAAAGCTATGACATTGCTTCAAGTATACTTTACACCAGGTTATAAGGAAAAGGAAAAAAAGTTCCTCCTAGACTAAAACAGGAATTGGCACATAATTTTATATATTGGGGAGGGTAAGGGGTCACCAATTTAAAGTCTACCCAGGATGTCGTAATCCTTAAATGCAGTCTTGAACCTAACAGAAAGGTACTCTCAAAATTCATAAATTGCTTATTATCGCAAGCACAACTTTGAATTTCATTAGTGATTTTATCTTACGACACTACAAAATGTGTTTGATAACATAACATATTATTCTTGATTTATATCTTTCTGGCATAAATGTTAATGGTTTTAATATTGTGTTACAGTTTTCTTCAAAATGTCTGCTGTTCTACACATCTTAAACAAGAATTGGAATGCTTTACTTTTAAACTCGTCAAATTTAGTCTTGTGGAAGGTAAGTCCCCATATGCTGTAATTTCTCTTTTCCTGTTGGTTTTCAGTGGAAAACTTTGATACTTTAATAATGTGTGAGAGCCTATGTGTAATGTCAGTGGTAGTGTGAGTTCCCTCAAGGATAATGTTAGATGTTGCTTGTGACAGATGTTGTTGCTTGCAGTTGGAAAGTGTGGCAGTTTAATTTGTCTTGCTAATTGCTGTGTCATATTTGTGTGGTATGTAGTAACTATTGTTGTAAGCCACGACTATCTTGCTGAGCATTGTAACAGTGGCAGCAGAACTAAGTTACCTTCGTGTGCACTGTACGGCTTGTGTTAAATTTTGTGGTGCCACAGCAGCCACCTGCACGCCGTGGCTATATTGTGAGCAGTGTAAGTTGATGTAGCAGCGGTAAGGTTAAAGCGGTTCAATGTGCATTGTGCTGCTCATGTTACGTCTTTTGGATGCACTATGGTGGCCACTCATACGCCTATCATAGGTTCTGTAAATTCTTAAATAACAGCAGATATCATGGCCTAGAGTATTCCCGTGTTTACACTCTTCTGTGGGATGGTTCTTGACCTTGATGGAACATACTTCTAAGAGATTTGCAGTAAAGACTTGCAGCGAGTCAATTTGAGAGTTGTCAGAGAGACATTTTGTGAGCAGAGCACTGGTATATAGGACTGTGATTTTATGATTTAGATTTTATAACCATTTAGTAGATAGTACTTATTTGTTATATGCTGGCTTTTTAGTCACCAGTGACATACATATTTTTTGTGTAGATAGTTGTAAGTAAATTATGTTAACTTTATTTATTTCCTTTTATTTAATCAAAGACCTCCATCCCTCAGCTTAACTTAGTCCCAACTTGTAACAATTTAATAGTTAATTTTGCTCTGAAATTGCTAAGTGCCACATGTTTAACTAGTTGGGTTGGGCAGAGTATGAATTTCTTTGGCATACGGGATTCATTGGTAAGTATAATTTACAGCAAAACCTATTGTTATTGTAATGGCCCACTGCTTAACACAAGCAACGTATTTCTTCGCTTTTCTGTGGGCAGAAGAGCACATCAGTGTTACGACTAACATAATGTAAATAATGTAATTGGGCTTTATATCTTGTCGACAGTGAGGTCATTAGAGACAGTGTGACAGTGTGTTTCAGTAAGGATTAATTAATGCAATAAAATAAGTGGTTGCAATAAAATATTGCAACATGTATAGAATCATCAAAATTCCTGCAAAACTGTCATGCACTAAAGCAAAAAGTGGTGAAATAAACAGACGTGCAGGACACCCAAAACATACATAATAGAAGCGAAAATAAACAAAATAAACACTTGAAAAAAGCTGGGTCTTAAGCAGACCACCGAAAGGAATAAAAATAAAATGTAAGTTGCCTTGAGTAGAAACTAACCTTATTACGACACTTTAAAAATTTGGAAAATTCCCACAGGATAAACTAGAAATAATAAGATGTTGACTTGTAGTTTGTAATGTAATAAATTTTGTTTTCTTCTTATTATTGTTTAATAGTTTTCTTCTCAAATTCAAACAAACAAGTCAATATAACATTGTTGTTTTAGGTTAATAGGCATGTATACGAAAAAATGAATTTATTTTATTTATGTGCCAGCGATAAAATTTAAAAAATGTTGTACCTTTACATTTTTTAATTAGGGAAGTTACTACCTGTATAAAATTTAAATTGGTGGTCAGGATTATAGTGTGTATATTCAATCTGCAACTTTAAAACAAATATATTAACCATAGAAACTTAAAGTTCTTCGTGAAAAGAAAACTGTAAACTATATAACTGTCTAGGCTGACGATCAACGAAGACCAGGCTAATCTTAGGACAAATTATTGCTGTTGGGAGGTGGATTCACGCAACACCGTGCAAGCATTCCAAACAAAGGCAGGGATATGGAAACCAGACTGAACCCATGAGGAAGCGGAGGTGGCTGTGATGCTCAACCGAGAGTGATGAATACTACATTGGCCTTGTCGGAAACTTGAAACTTGTGAAAAACGTAGATTGCGTGCATCAACTAGGACCTTCACTACAACAGCGTGTGCACAGAAATTATAAAATATACTAAAAACTTTAAACGGCTAGGGAAAAACGAAATACGGAAACTAGTACTAACCTTGAGGGATAGAAGAGAACGTCTCATCACAAAATATGAATAAAATAAGAATGTGCTACCCGGGAAAAATACTTGCAAACTTTTCCAGTATCCTATGTCCAGAACTTTAACCCATCAGTCAATAGTCAATCAAGCCTCCACTGAAATAATGAATAAGTTAAAAGAAATTAATACGCAGTACACATTGTAGCTTGTAACTTCTTCTTTAATACATTGTTTTGTTCACAATAATTCCATAAAATTCAGCAGTTCATAATACTGTGTGAATATAAAAAATGTGTAACTGTCAAGAATGCGGAGTTATGTAAACTGACGAAGAAATATAGTAAATAATTATGCCTGGGACTTTTAATATGGCAATGGTTTGATAATCACTGCTAATTTGCTATTTATAAACTATTAATTGTAATATGATGGTTAACAGTAGAAAACTTTGTTACGAAATCACAAACGTTTCACATTAAACAAAATCAACCTTTCCCCACCCTCTCCTCCAAACACATTTGTCATTTGGCACATTTGGGACCGCTAGTTCCAGCATTACACAAGATACTAAAACATATGAAGTTTTTCAACCATTACTTTTTCCCTGAACTCGTGATCCCTGTGAATTTCTGCTATGTGCAGTTCTTTATTCTGATCTGACATTTCAATCAAGTAACACAGTGATAATTCTGAAATATTCAGTTCACCCTGAATTTGATAGAAATAATGTTGGGTTTTCTTAAGTGTTTAAGTTTATTGCTGTAAAATATGTGAAATTGTGTAACAGTGTGGATTATTTACTTGTATTATTACACAGTATTCAGAAAAGTATTACCCGGTATTCGGAATTGACTATGATAATTGGATCGCATAGTCATATCTATTTTGGTTACAGTATATGTCTTTAATAGCTGCACATAACTGAATGATATTTAGACCTAGTTTTCAAATCATAAATATCCTCTAATTTTTGTGATTGCTTCTGAAGACTGGTGAATTAAACTACTTTATTACTCCGGTTATCGGAATTTATTTATTTACAAACACGGAATAACCATTTTGGTTTTTTAACTCTGCAACCTATTGTTTGTAATGTTATAGCATACCAAAATCTTAAACTTTTTCAGATAACTGGAAAGATAAACATTGATGATATACTTACAAGCTTATCCAATTCTATAACACAGCCTCCTCACAGCACGATAATGTAAATACCAACTGTTTTCGCTCCAACGAAATACTTAATGTGGGTGCTATTAAAAATTCATTGTGTACGCTCGTAAGTATTAAGTTTGACGAAGATGCCGCACAGATGGTTCAATGAAATTATCTAATTTTCACCTTATTATAGATATATTTATGTTGAATTTCCAAAAAACTAATGACATTTTGAAAACTGTCGCCATACGTAAACACATCCGAGGTTATCAATAAATTGAATAAATTGGTGGAAGAACTGTGGATTGTTATCCATTTTCTACATTAGTGTGTGAATAATATATAGTAAACGGTGCAGTATTTGCAGTAAATTAGCTATAGATTCGTAAATATTAACAGTATGTTAACATAAATCCTTTAATCGACATTAATTTTCAGACAGAGTATCTTTAGATACCCAAGAAATAGTTGTTTGAAGGCGAACTGATATTATGCTTCAGCTGTTACGATGGGGAGGGTTACGGACAAAGTTATGTGCTTGCTCCTCATACTAAAAACAACGTAATCCAATCCTACCTTGCCTTTATGTTAAAATATCGAGAGACCCAAAAATTTCGCAATTTCATTTCCGGAAAAGCTACGCAGTAAACATAAAATTTAGTCCTGTTGTAATTGGATATCATTTTGCCAGACGTTCCCTGGGATACAGTTAGTCAATAGGCTGGAACATATTACTGTATGGGCAGACAACCAAAGAACAGATAGCTAAAGTTAATTGTTCACAGTACTGTGGAGTTGTATGTACAGGTCATCCTCAAAATTTCCGGGTCTGTAACAATACGTAACCTTTGGGATTTCGAGAGAGAGGAGTTTAGTGCTCGATTATTTTACCGATAACCTAAATTTCCATATTCTTTGCATGCAAAAATAAAGTATGCTAATGCGATCCCTTTCCTGTTCTCTCAGAAAGGAGTTATCAAAGAAGATCCATAAATTCTCTGCATTAACTTTTCACTGCATGGTGCTCGTCACCGAAAGTGGTCGGGTACATCCTTGAATTTGCCTACCACTAATCAAACACGTCCGGTATCACCTAAGACGTGGCATGACCATAATAGTCATGTTGTAGCCTTATAAACACACGACAGTTCGTGAGTATAAAAATAAATGTGAATATGTGGGAAAGGTATCTGATAGTTAGGAACAGCAATATAATCATAAAAATAAAGTACAAGTCGATGAATTTGAGGTGTACATGCATCTCATTAATAAACCTCAGATCTGTGGCATCATCCTGCCACGATTTATACAAGCGGACAACAGAGTGTTATCCCACCAAAAATCGAATATGGATCCTCCGTATGGGAGGCGATTGATATGACTGCTCCTATAAACATTCACTAATGATTAATTTGTCTAAACTATTACCCTAATGCTAGAGGACCGTACCTATGGATTTAACCTCAAACAAAGCACCGAGACACTAACCAAGTATTGATGTAATACAGTAGACCTTCTTAATCTATGATGGGCTAATTCGGGAATGGAATAGTTAGGGACGATTTTATAAGTAAGCCTATAATTAAAATTATTAAAGGTAGTTTTTTTTTTATTATTCTCGCTTGCACTTTACCCACAATGCTTATGATTTTAGTGTGGTTATAATATACAAATACAAATTGAAAATAAAAACTATAGTATTAATTTATTTCAAACCATATTTTTTTTAAATTTTGGAAATATGTTATATGTATATTTATAAATATAATTATTTTAGTGTCTGGTCTGTTGATGGTTAATCCATGAAATTTGGTAATTTGTTAATTTATTGTTATATTACTTATTTATTATTAATGATAGGATGGTTTTGTACCCATTATCAAGTACGTACACGACACAACTCAACGCTTCTACTAGGACCGTAATAACATGAACGAATAGGTTGTGTACTTCACAAGTGGCGCTGCTGTGTGGATATTGCAATGTTGCGTTCCTGTCGCCAGCGGTGGAGCACAGACTGGTTTGCTGACAGCTCACTGAGAGAACTCTGTTTGCAGGGATGGAACTTCTAGACCATCGCATGCGCGTGTTGCTGGTATTTCATGGTTCCTGTTGAAGATGCTGTTCCAATGTTAATTATTAAGAACTAGAATTGAAGAGTTAATGTATCTCTACAAGGAAGTAATATTTTTATTTCATTAAAAAGGTTTCAAGTACTAAAAAATCATGTTTTTTTGAGAGGATTCGATAAACACAAACACTTTAAACAACAACAAAAAAATATTTTCATTAAGGGAAACATGCTTTGCAGTATACCATTCAAAAGAAGACAGTTTAAGTATTTGTTCAAAACGATGACAAGCAATATTCTCATGTTATTACATGAGGGAAGCGTGAAACAGAGTACATTTATGTCTTTTATAAAGTATGATAATAAAATATTTTTTATTAATTGCTTGAGTCATACGATTGTGTTATGAACAAGGGTAATTGAAGGACTAACTTTCTTTTTTGTGAATCAGTAGTTGAAATATTTTAAACATAATATACAGAAGTCTTATAACCAATTGTATATATTACAAAATACTACGAATTTTGTCGACTTGTCATGTGCTCCCTTAAAGAATTAAGTTTGCAATAGTGTGCTATATTAATGAGAACAAGGTCCTTGTTTTATTGTTCGAGGTGAATTGTGTTACTAGATGTAGTCCGTAGAAAACTTGCATGTTTTCACATCGTGTAGTTTTCTTGATGGCATTGAACTAGTGTTTTGAACTTGCCAGACCAGTGACTGTTGAGTCTTGTTACTGTCATTATTCGCATTGAAAGTCAGTGATTATGTAGAGGTTTGTACAGAATTGCCCTTCCTAGTTTACATGCAGTGAATTGTCACTGTATTAATGCTGGGAATGAAAATATTTCCAAAACCATACATTATGTCACACTTATTTACTTAATTAATTTGAATAGATTTAATGTTCATAAAGATGTTTAGAAAACAACTCAGGATCATAGCAGGAATGGGTGTTGTGTTTTCTTAAGCACTGTTGTAATACTGTGTCATTTTGAGATGTTGGGATATTTGAATCTTCTGTATTTAATAAAAAAAATCTAATATATAGTTGTCATTCTCAGCACACAGTATAAGAATCATGCTATGCATAGAAGGAACCAAGTGTAATTTTTTATTATCGTGAATTTAGTAGCAAAGACATGCATTTCAAATGCAGGTTCATTAAAATATCTCATGTTATTTTAGGAATAATGTTCTATAAGACTGTCATATATGCAAACTGAATTTAATGCCACAGCTTAACTTTAAACTAGAAGTACTTAGTTGCATCTCAGTGGCACTTGGTTATTTAAAGCATATCATAGTTCATATGTGCATTGCTAGTAGATCTCTCTCTTTGAATATTTAAGTTAATTAACGAGGTTTAGACTACTAACTAATGTGACAATTACAGTGTAACATATTTTTTTTGTTGTTTTTTACGTACTTTATAACTTATCATCTTGGTTTCAGGTGTTACAAAGGCACTTAAATTTGTTAGAATATCAAAGCAAACTACTTTTACAAAAGAATGGTGTTGCTGTTCAACAGTTTAAAATCGTTGGAAGTTCAGAAGAAGCAGTCCGCCTTCCGCAGGAGTTTAGTAAGTTTAGTGTTGAAAATATTATTGTAATGTGTATTTTGTTTTGTCATGCTTTTGGATAAACTCACATTACAAGAAATCATTAACAATAATTATTTTTTGACACTTTGAAGAAATAGATGAATAGTGTTTATTGACTGAATTTAGAGGCTCCAGCAATGCTGCCCACAACATTGATATTTAGATACATTCCTGTGTCAGAGCTGATGTGAGTCCATGTGCTCATCTCACCCTAGTCCCACAAGTGCTTACACCTGTACACAGCCAAACATTTGTATGCTGGCTGATGGCGTTCAACAGGCTACTACAGCTTACTGCTAATATGCTTCTGAAGATGGTCTAAAGTGTCTGCTAAAGACTGTATCATTTGAAAAACTCTGACATCTTTCTTCATACTTAACTTACAATTATGTGCCAAGCATTGATTGTGCTGCAAGCATAGCGAACTCTGATATACAAACACTATTCATGTCACTGTAAGAGATGGAAGTGATAGAGTTTCGCCAGTAGTATTGTACCTTGTTAAATTATTTAATTAAGGAGTACAACTACATAAAGGAAAGAGTGAAGTTTGGTTCTACAAATTTCTTTTCATGAGCCAAAACAAACCCTCAAATGGTACAACGCAAAGTTATATGCTCATCAAGTAGGTTGAACTCGTTAAAAATTATGTTCAAGTAGCTTGGCAAATAATTTAAATGAGACAAAATGCACGGTGTAAACTTCAAAAGGGACTGTAAATTCTGACACAATATTATTGCAAGACGTCATGATACGTAACTTTAGTGTATGTGCTATCAAACTAAATAGGTAATCGACAACAACAATTTTGTGCTTGCAAGAGAGTACATAAGTAAATGACCTTAGTAATTTTTTCTTCTACATGGATCCATTAAATTCTCATTAAACTTAAGATAACTTCCTTGTTCATTATGATACATACAAATACAATCAAATCCAACAATAAACATTAAATTGAGTTAAATGCCCATAGTATAATGTACTCCAAAATTATGTGAGGAAATTTCGAATTTTAAGTGCATCATGTCCGAGGCATTGTCAAGCCAAATTTGGGAATTCCATTACGATCAAAACTCATGCCAGCATGGGCACACCCAGTGGACTGTAACGTCAGCATTGCACATGCTGGTTCCTAAAGTCTAAACCGGAGGGAAGTTTACATGTTACAATGAAAATACAATTTCTGAAAAGGCTATGCTGAAAGTGTATTTAGAAAAAATGTACACAAATTAAATACTAGCACACACGATGACGGCCACCTCCACACATTATGGGGTTTAAGACCCAAACTAACACAAAGCAGGAGCATACTTACATGAGCAAACTGACGAACTTCCTCTGGACAGAACTGACTAGGGAGAAGAGGAACAAGAGAACAACTTGGAAAAAACAAAGAGGGAAGGAATTTGAGCTCTATGCTGTACCATGTTGAATCGAAGCAAGACATTTTGTAAATGCGCCACTGGCGCCCCCGATGCCATTTGCTCACAAGGCACTCCAATGCAGTATATGAAAACACAATCCCTTCAGGGTGATGAACCTACAGCCATTAGAATTGTAAGTTTTGCCCAAACCAAATACATGGGATGAAATATAAACTACCAACTGGGTCATACCAAGTTTAAATTATAAAATTTTAAACAAAATTATACATGCTGCACCATTTTTTATTTTTATAAAAAATTCTTGCATATTACCTTATCTCCTAGGTGAAAGAAAAACATTAATCATCTACAAGTAGCCTATGGCAGCCATTTTTCATACACGCTGCAAGCAAATTTCTCAGTTTTCAGAGGTTTTCGCAATGTTACGAAGTGGAGCTGAGTGTCGTAGCCTTATGCAACATGACAGCAGTATTTGGGCCAAGAATTATGTCAGTGGAACGTCAGCTTGGGTCTCGCTCAAGCATTTTCAAAAAATGGCACAAGACTTTACCTTGTATTCTGTTACTTTACAATTAGCAAATTGACGTCTCAATATCAGCCTTTTCCTTTTCCACCAATCAATATCGAGTGGTGAAACAACGTATAGAGGGGCATGAAATGTGGACAGGGCTCCAAACCAAGGACGAGTCACAGTCAGTGAGTGTGCAGCAACCAGGATGGCTCACCTCACCCAAGGGGGCAAGCCGTCATAGCTTTAGAGCTAGGTGAGCCCTCTTCACTGTATCCTTGTAAATTCTCCCTTCCTATACTTTGTCCTCTATTTAGTTTTATCTGAGTCTAAGCTACTAAATATTTGAATAGAAAAATTGTGATAATATTCTCTTCCTGTCATTTCAAATTAGTCATATTTAAGCCCCCCTTGTTAATGAGATATCTGTATGATGAGATGAAGATAGGTTTATAACCTCAAAATGCTGTAACTAAAAAAAAAAGTTTCACCTACTATGGGGTGTTTGTGTCATTTAAAGAAAATACAAAATGTATTTACAATCTTTGTTTTTATTGTACAAGAGATTTTATGTTTTCAAGATGTCAACCTTCTAATTTTAGCATTCCAGTGACGGTTTTAACTGACTCTAAACCTCATCCTGCTTCACCAAAGTTACGTTTTAAGATATGACATTTTGCGTGCTTACAGTCTACATTTATAGCAATAAGCAGCGTAAAAGTTACCTGATTAAATACTTCCTTCCTAGGAAACAGTGCCCTTCTTGTTATTTTTAAACGATTCGTGCAATGTGGGCAATTTGCAAACTAAAGAAGTATTGGGACGTACACCATTGCAGCAAATGGTGTGTCACAGAAAACAAGAGAATACAGACAAACATACAAGTAGGTATGATATCAAAAGGATTTTGTTTTCAACAGGCAAACATATGTAAACTGATAAAATTCCACAAGGAATTCAGTGAGCAGCAGTTCCCACATAAGACATTAGGCGGCAAAGTGCAAATTGACGTTAAGACACATTACATTAAAGTAAATGCCGCAGCGTGTGTGTTTTGCAAATCAGCAAGCTCTTACTATGAGCTTCCCTATTTTTCAGACTTAAACATGCTCCACAAGAGTATTCAAATTTTCATTGATTATTATTCTACAAGTGTGTCATATGTGTTATTTTCGGCGGGATTCTGATACAAACCTTTAATTTCTATGTAAAAGTGCCTTGTAAAACACATGTTTATCTTGTGACCATTTCACCCTTCACGTAGGGAATTATTTCGAATTCCCTCCACCCACTCCCAGCCAGCTCAGGCGCTGGGCAGAAGCCGATGGAGAATTCTGTCTTCTTCCAGCGGGCCTTGTGAACAGTTGTGCGTGCCGGAAGTGTCGCGTTCTCGCGGGACATTAACCTTTTGCACCAATCATCCAGGTATTTTTCAATAGTGTAACGTTAAACCTAAAACCTGTGTTTTTCTTGTGCCCCCGAGATATGCCGTTCGTGTGGGAGACTGCCCGCCACACTTTAAGCACCTTCAATTTCTTGTTCACCGTGCATCACGTGCTGTAGTTTGAGCATTAGCTAGCAGGTGGCTATAGGTCTGCGCACACTTAGTTGTACAATTCATATTCAGTTTCTGTGTGTTGAATAAACACAGTATTATTCCCCGAAATCTGTTGTGTGATTTCTCGTGTACGTTGCTTCACGGGGAAGTTTAAGGGTAATGCCTAAATCCGTCAACATCCAGCATGATCGTTCATGTACAGTAACACTTGTAATGCTATTTTCATTTCTATTAAGGTGTACCACCAGGTGAGTACCCATGTGCATGGGAATTATGAGTGTTCTGAAACCACGTGGACATTGCCAGCTGCAGGATGCTAAGATATTGCTACCACCATGCACCTTATCACCTTCACTGACAGGCCATCACGGAACGGGGCTTCGTCGCGGCCTCACAACCCATATTCTCGATAAAAATTTTGAGTTAAGAGTCTCGTGTTAGTCTGAGCCATCTGACTAGCTGGCGCCCATTCTCATAGTTTTCCGCTTACCTAGGAACTTTCACAAAACCACTCATTCCCATGATCCCAGGCCATGTCAGAGAAAAGCATTCAAGCACTGATTGGGTAGAGTATTATAAAATAAAATTTATATTCTTTACTTTGTTAGTAAATAGAAGTTAGTTAGCATTTACAGATTCTAATTTCATTTGAAAATTGCTGTGTGGCTTGTCTGCTTACGCGAACGCTGCCGACGGGTGGTACTGGTTGAATAAGTAAACTGTCGTTGGGAGGACAGTCAGAATGTGACAAGTCTGTTGCCTAACACAGATTATGAACAATGGTGAGAGTGAGAAGTGCAGGCTGATGATGTGATCTGCTCTTACATGGTAGTAGTAATATTTTTCAAAAGTCCAGCATCATCTGACAAGTACATCACTTGTCAGAAAAAGTTTGGCTTACTCTGGAATTAAATAAGTTGATTTATTTTTAAGTGTTTATTTTATTTAATTATAATTTATTATTTTTTCCCATGAAGGTTTACTTCTATATAATAGTTCCTTGTAACTCAAGTCACCTTATAGGTATTGTCTGATGGCGAAATATAAATGCACATACAAAAATAAAGAATTTTCTAAACTGCTGTGTTCACGTCTAGAACTTGGCAGTCTTCCTTTTTCCAGTTGAAACTCTTATATATATATATATATATATATATATATATGACACACACACAGTGAACCCTCGATAACTCTGACTAAAAGGGGGAAGAAGCTGTCAGAGTTACGATTTATCCGTGATATCGAGGGGTGTCCGGGGAGGTGGGGTAATCAGTCATTAATCACAAGAAACTCGAAGAAATTAGTACGCTATCATTTCTACAAGCGAAAGAGGCTGCAATAAATACTGTTTTGTACGTAACTATCGTATCAAGTTACGGGAGGGCCGCCATGCAGTGGGAAAATTAACGCTAACATGGAGGACTATAAAAGAATGTCAAACCATGTTGGCAGTCACATCTTTATTTATTTTTTATGCTGCTACTTCTGGCTGATCCTTTTTTTATCTCTGTGCTGGAAGCAGGCACCAAGGCACCCTTCTATCACATAAAAGTTTTTGTCTGGTTGGCGACAGCCAATGTGCGTGCACGTGTGACAGAGATAAGAAATGATCGTTGGAGATAAGCTAGGGAGGTTGCGAGCGGAAGTAGTCAAGGTCAACCGGTACAGTCTCATGCAATACGAACTCCGCACATGACCACACGCATCTCACACAACATGTTTACATTGAAAAATACCTTACGTCCGTATGTCACAGCGTAGGGGCAGCAGCCAGCTGCTAGCCTGATAGTTACTCTACCCTCCTACAAAGTTACAAAGGTACAAAAATAATTTTCCTCATATACACAATTAAGAACGGTACTGTAATTAGCAATCCTTCTCGGTCACTGTACATTATGTGAACACATTTTGACACTACTAATTTAAAAATTTAATTTTATGTATGTAAATTGCATCATAGAACACATAATTTACATCTTTATTCTTACACAAATTGTCATATTATAAAGCAATAAAATTTTAATTATGTTCTACAGAGTTACCGTATTTACTTGCGTAATCGCCACATATTTTTGACCAAATTTTAGGCCCAAAAAATGGGGTGCGGCCATTGTAAGGGGTTTAAAAAAAATACCTTCTAAATTTTTTTGGTGTAGAATGTAACAAATGTAAAATTTTTTCTATATTTACTCGTTCATAGCGTGACCATTTCTTCTAAAATAAAGAAAAAGATTTTGTCGGTGTATAGTAAACATGGAAAAATTAAGACAACAAAATCTTGTTAATCCATTCATGTGCATCACTCAATGAAAATCGTTTAAAATTATCCCGCATAAGACATTTACATTTTACGCTCCATTACATGTACGCTCTTATTTCCCGTGAAGTAGTTTATAAACAAATCCGATTCACGCTTAAAACGTTACAACTTTCCAGATGCCGTCACGTTATTAACAGAGCATCATCAACCAGCGAGCGTGACTCATCGTGTCCGGCTTGGGCATGGATGTTGTGTTGTTCTTTCACCACCCACATCGGCTCTTGAAAACATCGTTGTTAAAGGGGTGTAAAACCCTCTCACCAATTTTTCTACATCGCAATGCGAAGCAATGATTTTTAATTTTTCCTTAATGTCCGGAACAATTTGTTTTGCAGCCCTGAATTCATTGCACATACCAGAACAAAATAATTTTCAGTTTATGTGTCATTGTAACCCGTAGTTACCGTCATTTCACAAGCACCACACTGAAATGTTTGTTTACGACACACGTGCGTGCCTGGCTCACAGGACGAAGAGGGAGGAAAGATGAAGAAGTGAGAGGTCGGCCTGCTGCGTTGCATCTTTACTCGCGCGTCGCGCGCCTCGCTAGCAACATTTTACCACACGGAACTTGCCAGATATTTACTGTGGGATTATTAAAAGGTAAGTAGCGATGGACGACTACGTTATAAAGTTTAATACTGTTCTAAAATATAATGTGATGAATTTAGATCCAGCAGAAACGATATTTTATGTCTTTTAACCAAGAAATAATGAATTAAAAATTATTAAAAATTTTTTAAAAATTTTGTCCGAGTTATTCGAAGTCCGGGACATCGAGGTCCGAGTTATCGAGGGTTCACTGTACATATATTTTTACTTTTGTAAATAGTTTTGAAAGTTCAGAAGTCTAAACTTAAAATAGTCATGTTATACTAGTCACTTGTCTTTGCCTTAATGACGCCCATTAGCACTGCCACCATTTCCAAGGCCTAACGCCCCTCTTTCGAAAATCACATTTCCTGTGTGCATTCCCACACACTATCTGCAAGATTGCTTTAGCCGAAGTCATATTGGCGTTGGTAGTCACATGGCCAATTAACATGAGAAGATCCAATGTGCTTGCAAAAAATTGGCCAGCTAAAGTCTACTATGTCAAAGTTTATGTCACAAATAAACTTAATAAAGCAATTAACAGTTTAACTGCAGAACGAACAGATAATACAAATTAAGTTATTTAATTGAAGATAGATTTTGCAATCAGATCAACGAATAGGTTCGTGGCGCAATATATTTGTGTCTACCCAGTAGCACACGGAACTACCATTACGAAGTGACAAACAATTAGCTTGCTGACCAGGCTGCATGCCTGCACGCCCCTTGAACATGCCTTCCAGAGCCTGAACTTTGACTTGCTAGTGAGTTCAGGGTGTCCAGTGATCGGAAGATGCGGGAAAAGCAGAAAATGCACTGGATTTCACTTATTGCGGGAAATGTGCCGGAAATGTATGGGAATTGTACATAATTAATGAGCATTCTAGGAACTATCTGCAGATGTTTAATCCATTATAAGTGTAGAGCGTTGTCCCGTGTTCTTAAGGTCATAGCGTAGCGTAACCGAGGTGGTAGAATCACTTGAGGCTATTTTCACAGTTTTCAATAGACTACGTCCTGATGGAATGAGAGTCTGCACATGGCGCCAACACTTTAAAATGCCGCAGACGCGTGGAGATGCAATGCCAATGTTGCCAACCATAGCAGAATTTTGCTGTGGAGATGTTGAGGGGAATTCCGAGAAACACAGATGAAGTAGCGACATTTTGATAAGCCAGTCAGTGTGGGAATGAAGCATTAATACTGGTCAGCCGAAGTTCTTACAGTGCCGACTTTCCTGTTTGCAATCACATTGTTTTATCGTCCTGACAGATGTATTAATTAAATTAGATATTGAGTTATTGAAGATGATGCATGTACTTTATTCACGATTTTCCCAGCAACTCAAACAACATCAGACTAGTCATGTGAAGTTATGGCTTACGTATTTTCAGTTCACGTCGAGCCGGTTAAAGACATTCGTTATTCTTGACGAGTGAAAAAGCAGGAAAAAAATGGGAGTGCCTAGGGTACTTGCCGAAAGGCGGGGAAAAAGAAGTCTAGAAAACAGTTATTTTCTGAAAAAATGTTTGAACGAAGTCATTTTTTCGAAGTGGGTTAAACTGGTAAATGAAGGCAGTTTGAAAGCAAAATATAGAGTATGTAATGTAATTTTAGGTGCAAAATGGTGAGACTTAAGCACAGCGAAAGTCAAAGACATCAGAAGAATATGGACATAGTTGAAAGCTCGAAACAAAATTCTCAAGTAAATCTTTTGTTATGTCAAATTCTTTTTAGATACTGTAATTCCAATTGTCTGACCTTAATATTTATAGTTAATTAGTGCTGGTAATCTTTGTGTGGGACCTACTAGTTACTTTATTTATTCTGTATTGACATTATTTTACATATTTAGCACTGAATGAAAATTAGTGTTGACAAAAGTAGCACAGTGAAGTTTAAATCAGAAGAGAGTAAAAATAGTCCAACTGCTTTGTCAGGAATAGCCAATAGTCGTACTACTTTAATATCTTCTCATTTTAATTCTTCTGATGTTGTGGGTGCTGAGATAAATGACATTATTTTACATATTTAGCACTGAATGAAAATTAGTGATGACAAAAGTAGCACAGTGAAGTTTAAATTAGAAGAGAGTAAAAATAGTCCAACTTCTTTGTCAGGAGTAGCCAATAGTCCTACTACTTTAATATCTTCTCATTTTAATTCTTCTGATGTTATGGGTGCTGAGATAAGATGGGCTTTGAAATGTGTAACCAGTCATTACTCGCTTAACTTTTGTAAGAGCCTACCAGAAATATTCAAGGATATGTTCCCTGATAGTAATATTTCAAAACAGTTTTTGTGTAGTGCAACAAAGTGTGCATACATAATATATGCTTTGGAATTGCACTACACTTCAAGCAGCTGTTTTCAAGTGTGCTAGTGAATTGGAACATTTTTGTTTGTTATGCAATGTGAGTTAAACCTTTCGACCCAAAAGAAACAGTTGGATGTACACATCAGATTTTGGGACTCCAACAGCAATGAGATAGCAACAAGATACTTCATATCTGTTTTATGGGCCATTCCAGTGCAGACATTACTCTGTCAGTCTTATGTGAAGCAACAGAAAAATTAAATCTTGCCGAACTTCTCAACTTATCAATGGATGGTCCAGCTGTCAACTAGAAGCTGTTCAATCTTCTGCAAACTGAATTGAAACATTATTATTGCTGCACCCTAATAGATGTAGGCTGTTGCACACTACACACCTTACATTATAGTTTTAAACATGGTAATAGGTCAACATCTTGAGACCTTGATAGTTTTTTAGTAAGCATTTATTGGTTATTCAGAGATTCTCCAGCTTGCGGAGAAGATTATTTAAATGTTTCTCTAAACAAAAAACTCCCCTGTAAGTTCTGCAAACATCGTTGGTTGGAAAATGTGTCCGTAGCAGAAAGAGAAATTGAAATTTTAGGTGAGTTGAAGAAATATGTTCAAGAAGTAAAAAAAATACATGTTACATACCTTAGTGGTACAAAAACGTATGAAAAACTGTGGCCAGTTGTAAAAATGCTTTTATTTTTCTCAAATGGGCAAGCAGCTGTCGAACAAGGATTTTCTGTAAATCGCCATCGGGAAGTAGAAAATCAAAAAGAAAAGTCATATGTAACAAAGAGGTTAATATTTGAAGATGTAAAACAATTGTAGTGGTATCAAAAAAGTGTGCCCAACCAAAGATTTGAGGTAATCTGTTGCTGGAGCTTGACAGAAGTATATGTTGTAATTACAAGAAGAATGCAAGAAGAAAACTAGTAGAGAGGAAAAGAAACAATGTCTTTTGTGTGAAAATAATTTTACAGTTATGTATTGTTAACATTCTTGCAACAGAAAGTGGGTAAAGTGGTACTGGTACAGTAATTAAGAGTGCGTAGTAGATAAATAAACGCTGAAAACATCAATTGTCTTCTACGCTTTATTCAAAGCCAGTATGAATAAAATACTCAATGACAATCCTAGATAATGGTATTTGCCAATTTTATGATAAAATAATTATCCAGAATTACTATTTTGTTATGTGTGATCTCTTGCGTCGCAGTTAAATGCACGAGGTTGCGGCATCAGAGATTGTGCCTCAGAAGTTCTTAACACTGGAAACAATTTTTTTTTCAAACATAGGCTAAAACTATTGTCTAGGATTGCTATTGTTTAATTTTTGCAAATTGGCTTCAAGAAATCTATAGTTATTGATAAATGTTTTAGTGTTGAATTATGTACCATGCACTCTTAAGATGCATTCATTGTACATGTCTTACTTGCATTTTGTCTATGTGTGCTTTCACATGCCAAATCATAAAATATTTTGAATGTTACAAATTTATTAATGTGCCCTTGACAATTTTAAAAAACAATTGTGTCTAGAAAGGGTTAACATTGTAGGACTTTAGCATTATTGAACATTGTACTGTTAAGCACAAGAAATGTTACTTCATATGACTTTCAAGATTATAATCAACTTAAGTTAGTTACTTTGTTCGTACTCTTTGATTATATGTAATTCTAGACCAATTTGTTACGATTGTGTAGGTACTCATGTTATGGTGATGACAGTATTTTATTTTATTAGCTCTTAGTTTACTGACTTTAATTAATATTTGAAACAAGATTAAGAATAAATAATATATGCTTATTGGTACAGAATTTTTGAAAAAGAAAAAATAATTTTCCGGGGTCCTTGAAATTTGTGGAAAATTTCGTTGAAAGTGCTTGAAATTTTTTAGCTTAAAAGAGTGGGAACCATGGAAGAGGATCCAGAAATGTTGGGTTTAGATTCTTGTGGCCTCTATGTTGTTCGTGATGCCTTTCAATCAGGCTGTCGTAAAGCAAGTTGGGATTGAGTGTTATTTTTGTAGTCTTGTACAATGTTTTTAAGTATTCACCTGCCCAGTGATCTGATTTCACAAAAACTACTGGCTGCAGTCTACTTCCTCGCAAAATCTGTAATTGTCAGTGGTTAGAGAATGTACCAGTTTGCGATACAGCTATCAAAATTTTTCCACACGTTAAGACTTTTTTCAAGTCCACTGAATTACCTGCAACGTTTTCTGTTCAGGAAGTTAAGGAGTGCTTATTGGACCCACTTCTTCCCAAGCTGCATTTTTTCTTGACAATAGCATACTCTTTAGAACCATTTTTAAAAAAATTTTAGACTTCTAAACCAATGGTACCATTTTAACATGAAGCCATATAAGATTTAGTGAGGTTATTGATGGGGCAATTTATTATTTGGACATTTTAAGAGATGCTACCACTGCATACAGGCTGACACAGGTTGATTTCGATGATATAAATAATGGATTCACATTGTCAGATTTGGATATTGGGTACGCGGCAGAGCACAAATTGAATGTAGTGTGAATGAGTTACAGAAACAAAAATACAGAATAGAATGCAAAAAATTCATGGTTTTTACTGAGAAGAAAAATTGTGATGCGAAGTGCTATCAAATATAAAATTGTAAAATCAGTTTCTTGTTTGAATTCAAGGTAATTGATACGTAAACAAGAAGAAAGTCGGACAGATTTGGATTCATGTCTACAAATGCTTGTGTCTACCAAGCATGCCACTGCACTCCAGTCAAAATGAGCATGTTTGCAGTTCACTAAATTTATTTGTGATGTGGAAAAAGAGAAACTTAAATCATTTGATATAGAGAAACAGAGCTTGGATACATTTTGTGCAGAACTTTTAAGTGGCAAAGATGAGTTCAGAGATAGGTTGACTATGGTTAAGATTTTATTAATACTCTCCCATGGCAATGTGTTTGTAGAGTCAGGATTTTCTGTAAATAAGGACATGCTTGTTGAAAATATACATGAAGAGACACTGATTGCCTTGTGATGAATGTATGATGTTATATGTGATACTGGTGGGGAAGAAGCTGTGCATGTAGACAAGACAATAGTCAGTTATGCTATAGGATCTTATTCTACATTTAGCAGCACCCTGGAACAAAAATGTGGGGAAAAAAAAAAAAATAGGCTTAAAGAGGGTTACTAAAGAAAGAAAAAACTAAAGAACTAAGACAGCTGCAGATATAAAATCTAATTTGGAAGAAGAAAAAGCTTGAGGAGATAATAAAATAGTTAACATCATAAAATGCCATTTATAGGTTTAAATGTTTGTATATACATACATATATTTCAGATTTAAAGTTTGAACTTGTTATAGTTTTGAGTGTGACAGTTGGTACGAGACATGGCTGCTTTATAGACTCAATTGATGGTTATGAGGGTGGGCACCAGTGATACTCCCCAGTATCACACTTCGAGACACAGTTATCCCAGGGGATAGGTGTTCTGGTCGTCTGCCTAGTGATAGTCTCGTTCAAGGTGTGGTGATGTTTAGTTTTACTTATCTGCCATTAACACAATTATATGATAGGGGCGAATAGCATGAAAACAATAGTATCCCTTTGCACCATGATTTATTAGGTACTGAATACAGCATGCCTGAATTAATTTTATGCTATGTCAATTCAATGTGTGGCAGTGGAATGAAACCGCCTGTATGTGCTGTATGAGTTGAATGTGGGGTTGTGCGGGTAGCTGCCACGGCATTTGAAAATACAGCTCCCTGTAGAGCAGAGAACCGATGGCCGCTGTGATGGACCACGGTTTTGCTCGGGAAGCGGGCGTGGATAATGGATGTGTACTGCTTTTCCCAACTATGCAATTGTATGGTTGAACCTATCCCTCAGGTACGCAATGGTATGGTGATGGTTGGCACGATGATGGCGATAGTGGTACTCGCTGATGAATGTGGCTGCACGCAAGAAATTAAATGCAACTTACTTGAACCATATGCAAAATGATGTAGATGTATGAATGAATGCACAATGTCCCTTTGTTCACTTTACAATAATGGTAATGGCATAGTTGGTGATGAGCACGTTGTTTCACAAAACTGACCATAAAATATTAACTGATGCATGAAAATGATACATAATTATGTTTTTGAATAATACAGACATGCCCTGACACAACTGACAATTAAATACACTGAATAATCTTCATCAACGTGCGGATGACTGCCGATTACAAAGTCCCTAGCCACATGGCATGAGTAAAGCGAACACGCGGTTTTAAATTAAAGTACCAGTTACAGTAATAATGATTAAATGAAGCAGAATTGCTTTTGTTGGGGAAATAATCAGTGAAAACGTGTGCGAAAAATGATATCCGGTGTATTAAATAACTATGGTAACCTACTTCAGTGACACTACATTGGAGCGTACACGTACAGTGTCGTACATCGCCAGAAGCCTGTGATGAACTACGCAGAGGAACATGGCCTCTGATGGCTCATGGCCTATCGCCGGGGCGTTCACTTCCGGCACCACACACATGAATGTTGTATTTTAAATGAATTATTAGGTTAAACGTAGAAAAATGGCACAAAATTAATTATACATTGGAAAAACAAGTTTACTCGGGCATTGAAGCCCTTAAAAATATGTTAATTATTGTTGTAAATGTTCAGAATGAGTTGGCCAAACCTCAGATCATTTCCGGGCAGCGATTTGAATATCTGTCGTTACCACTTTGAAAAAATAAACACTAGACGTTTACAATATAATGACCTTGTGGAAAAGAATACATGGAAAACACTAGAACACTAAATTATAAAAATATTTCATGAGTTTGTGGTCATGCACATGCTTATTCTTATGAATTTATGGCAACATTATGGGCTTACTGACCTTGCTGGCCTTTGGTCGGCATCGAACGACCCCTCCTGCGGAGACCATAACGGCGCTGCTGCGTCACCTCCGATTTTCGCTGACCTGCCCGGGCTTGAACTGGGCACATCTGCCCATGGCCAGACAAGACACGGCTGTGGTGGCAATCCTACTCGCCTGCATCTCAATGGTGTTGGGCAGTCAATTGCTGGACAAAATTGTAAATATGTTATGTGTTTGTTGACAACAACCAATGCTGGCTGTTTTTTGGTTTATTGTGGGATGTTTTTGCAACACTATTACATTGGCTTGCACTGGAATGTACCAGTGATGACTCTTCAGTTTACAGTTACATTGACTTAGCATTATTTGTGATACATTGTCACACATCATTGTCATTGCTTGCTGCCGTCACCCATGCTGTGTAACACCTCACAGTAAGCTGCAATCTGAGTTACCAACTTCAACGTTCCCGTCCACAATAGAAACCGAAAAATGTACTGTTATGGCATAATTTTCTATAACGGCATATTTTTCTGTATGTGTGTACATTTATAAACAGCTACACATTATAGTGATTTCTATAATTTGTATCTTAACTATGTTCCTGATAACCATTGCCTTCTTTGTTTCAGAAATGAATGAATACGTGGTTAAAGCTCAGATACTTGCAGGTGGCAGAGGTCTTGGATATTTTGATAATGGCTTCAAAAGTGGTGTTCATATAACAAAGGAGTAAGTGTGCACATTTATGAAAATGTATATTTAAAATTTAATTTTATGTAATGTTTTATTAATATTACTCTAATAGTGTATTTTGAAATGTGACAGATTTTTCCATATTTATTTGTGTGTTGTTTCTGTGTCATATTTCAGCCCTAATGAAGTACCATCCATTGTTAAGAACATGATAGGTCATCATTTGATTACAAAGCAGACACCTAAATCTGGTTGCCTCGTTCAAAAAGTCATGGTAGCAGAATCAGTTAACATCATCAGGGAAGCCTACATCTGCATTTTGTTGGATAGGTTTGTATATTACAGGAAACTTCTGTACTGCACTTGTAACCCGTTAATGTAAAACACTGTTTTGCTTGTTTTAATTAGCAAGTAAAGTTTTAGCTTCATGCAGTATTCTACACAATCATAAATTTATGTATATACTGTGAACCCTCGATAACTCGGACTAAAAGGGGGGAGAAGCTGTCCGAGTTACGATTTGTCCGTGTTATCGAGGGGCGTCCGGAAAGGAGGGGTAATCGGTCATTAATCACAAGAAACGTGAGGAAATTTCTACAAGCAAAAGAGGCAGCAACATATACTGTTTTGTACGTATCAATTTACAGGAGAGGGTAGTGAGGAATTTATCACTGTTACGTGGAGAACTATAAAAGAATGTCAAACAACCTGGGCCGGAAGATTCTTTCTTATTTATTTTTTATGCTACTTCTGGCTGATCTTTTTTTTATCTGTGCTAGAAGCTGGCACCAAGGGACCCTTCTACAACATAAAAGTTCTCACTCCCTTCTCTCGTCTGGTTGGTGACAGTCTATGTGCATGCTTGTGTGTGTGAGAGATAATTGTTGGAGATAAGCTAGGGAGGTAGAGCGCGAGCGGAAGTAGTCAAGGTCAACCGGTACAGTCTCAAAAGTAATACAAACACCGCACGTGACCACACGCAACTCACGAGACGTTTACGTGAAAAATTGCTTAACATCAGATCACTGTACGGAAATATGAGAACTCATTTTAACACTACGGATTTTTGAAATTTGATTTTATGCATATACAGCTTTATTCTTACACAAGTTGTCACACTAAAATTCAATAAAACTCTATAATCATGTTCAACTGAGCTAGATGGGAGTAAAATCAACAAAAAGTAAAGCACAAAAAATATTAAAAAATGCATTTAAGACCATGAACTGTTACGTATCGGACAAGTGTTTAAATTACTGTATGTAACATAAATGAGACTAGTTTGTCAGCTGCGGCTTGCAGTTCTACACATCACACCACAATCTCTCTTGTACTGATGTACTATTTGTTTACCATCTCCTCCAGATGTATATCATTCAACCATTTCAAACATTTCCTGTGAGAAAATGTTTTTTTTCCAGCGCCTCTTTGACAGAATACGAGGCCAGGAGCAACGTAAATCTCAGTCTACCTTTCAGCCTTTTTTTTTTTGTTTAGTTGAAGTCATGGCCGTGGTTGAAGTGATAATGTGCACTTGTAGGCCTCCCTCCATTCTATCTTACCTTAGCTGCGTCGTCATCAATCAGTGACGTCTTTGCACACACTTAACACTCAAAATAAATTTCACAAATACCATCATCGTTAATGGGAACTCAATAAAAGCCCTTTCATTTTAATAATTTAACTTGTTCAAAAGCAGCCCTCTAGAATGTGTGGCCCGTGGCAAAAGCCCCTTTCTTCCCCCCTTTTTTTTTATAATTTATTAAAGCCTGTTTTTTTTTTTCGATATCGCTCCAGCCTCTAGCGTAGTGGGTTAGGTGCCAGTTTACGGTGTGAGAGGCCCCGGGTTCGAATCCTCGCTCGGGCATGGTTGTTCTGTTGTTCTTTCACCTCACTTCACCCTCATTGGTTTGTAAGACGTCATTAAAGGGCCGTAAAACCCTCTCGCCACCTTGCCTACATTGCAATGCAATCCAATGGCTTTTAATTTTTTTATTAATGTCTGGAACAAATTGTTTTGCAATCTTGAATTTATCGCACATGCCAGAACAAAATAAATTTCTCTTTAGGTGCCATTGTGACCTGTAGTTACTGTCCAATTCTCCAGCATCATACTGAAATGTTTATTTATGACAGACATACGTTTATGGCTCTCGTGGTGAAGAGGGAGGAAAGATAAAGAAGTTGCATCTCCACTCGCGTGCCTCGCTGGCAACATTTAACCACACGGAACTTGCCACATATTTTATGGTGGGATCATTAAAGCCTAAGTAGAGATGAGTAACTGCGTTTAACGCTTAATACTGTTTTAAAATAAATTTGATTGATTGAAATGAGGCAGACAATTTGACAAAAAAATAATTTAATTAAAATTATTATTTTTTTATATTTTGTCCGAGTTATCAGAGTCCGGGACATCGAGGTCCAAGGTATCGAGGGTTCACTGTATATTGCCTTCTCTTATGTGCAGTATTGAAATATGACACTGTTTAAATTATATAAATATTAGTTTTTAAAAATTATAATATCTCATTTAGGCACATTAACTTATTTTTGCAAATTGATATTAACTTCATGTACATTGTAGTAATGGTAGTTTGTACTGTGTTATACTCTTGATTTATTAATATTTGTTAGGTTTTACTTCTTGGTACCGCTAGTCATTCTTTGCTATGTTAGCTTACTTGGAGCTGAGTCAAGCAGAGCCATAGTAACATGTATTTTATGTAGCCATGTATGTAATGCAAGGTGTTGTTAAGTTTTTGTGACTTTTCCATCTTTTGGTGCAGCATACGAGTGTATGTTTGCATTTTCTGAGTCACACCATTTTTTAACAATGTATTTTGGTGTTGTTTCATTTAGTAATTTGACTAAAAGAAATTTAATTATATAAATATCTGAAGGAAATATTTTTTTTTGTTCTGAACTGCATAGCAAAACTATTTTAAACAGATGCTTTCATTTAGCCTTTAAATGATAATAATAATAATAATAATAATAATAATAATAATAATAATAATAATAATAATAATAATAATAATAATAATAATAATAATCTCTAAAGTAGTATAAACGATGGACCGTTGGCTTAATAGGTGCTCCTTACTTCAGATATATAACAAAAAGCAAGACTACATAATACGAGTTAATTTTGTTAGGTGGATCTTAGTTAACGGTTGAACCTATGTATTGCAACAACTGACATTTTTTTTTTATTTTGTTGCGGTTCACATTACTACAAGATATTTAAGGCGATTTTTATATGGTCTCTAAAAACTATGTACAAATAAGTATTTTAACTATCAAATAACAGTCGTAAACAAGTACAGAAAAAATATTTCGACACCTTTAACCATTAGCATTGTTTCCTTCGTCTGACTCAAGAAAAAGCTCTTTTATGATTATCTTAAAAGGTTATCGAGCTCCACCTGATAATTTACCATGTAAATCTCCATTCTTGTTCGCGCCAGGATTCTGAGATTGAAACGACACTTACGGTCTCTGCTATATACCTTATAGTCAAGATGTTCAAATTGAGAAATACACTAACTGTAAATATTAATAGTCAACAGACAAATTTCAAAGACAACTCTCAAACAAAAAATGTTCTTCTTCAAATTTCCTAAAAAATACTGTGATAGAAAATAATTTTATAAAACAAATACAGTAAACTCTTGCAAATCCGGGCCCGAGAATCCGTGGTGCTCAGAAATCTGTTGTGTTGCCGAGGCAAAAAAAAAAACTGCGTTGTACTGTGATGCTACAGTGGTTTAAGTTGTGCTGCACTGCGCTGTGTGTAAAAAATTATGCTGCACTGTGCTGTGTCACCTGTGTTGCATGCACTATGCTTATCTAGAAGGAAGGGATAGTCACATGCTGCACTTATCTGAAAGGAGTGAGGCAATAGGAGTTTCAAGGCTGAGGTGCTGCCGACAGGCCGACTGTTGTGTTGAGGCAGTCTGCTACAGTTGTTTTCATTGGAGGGTTGTATTGTCACCGCGTGTTTACAATGCCAAAGGTTACTGCTAAGAGAAAACACGTAACATTAACAATAAAGCAGAAACTTGAGATTTGCGAAAAATTGGACCGAGGTGTACGTGTTGCTGCTGTAGCGCTTGAGTATGGTATTGGAGAGACGACTGTATACAATATCAAAAAACAAAAGAACAAACTCGCATCATGCATAGCTGAAAGCAAGTCTGAAAAGAGTTGTATGAAACGTAAAACTCTTCACACACCAAAACTACTTGAATTGGACTCTTGGACTCTGTATTATTTAAGTGGTTTTCATTGAAGAGGTCAGAAGGTGCATCAATATCCGGACCAATGCTCGTGGAAAAAAGGAAGGAATTTTATGAGACTGCATGGTATTAAGCAATCTGGTATCAGATCACACTTTGTGATGCAAGGACCGTTGTCACCCAAGCCGTCCACGTCAGGTGCAAACGCAAATGACTTGGCAGAGAGTGATTGAAGTCAACGTGATTCTGTTTAGATAGTTGGATATGGATATTTTAGGTGGTAGGTGATTTTATACATACATATACAGTATTATTGAAATTGTGTTTGTGTTAAAAAGTGTGACAAGCATATTTAATCTTTCATTTTACAACTGGGAATAATGGAACTTCCATACATTAGTAAGATAAGGCAGTGACATTGTTTATTAGTTATTCCTGTTTTTTTTGTAGTCGTTTTGTGTTCTATATTTGATGTTACTCATTGCCGAGGTGTTTAAAAATAGCGAACTGATAAAATCACGTCCTACTGCACTGTGAGTTGGCTGCGACATAGGAATTGTTATATCTTCAGTAAACAGTAAGTCAATTTAGACTTCCGTACTCTCTGTGTTCGAAGTTTTGTAATAAATTTTCTATAATTTTTCGCAGAGCGAAGTAACGTATTAAAAATTCCGTGTGATGTGTGAGACCTTTGCTCTCCTATCTCTTTATTTTCTCTGTGTTTCCACAGCAGCTGCTGAGATCGTAATCTCCATGGGGCAGAAGTGTCAAAATGTTGCACAGTATTGTTTCTTCACCTGTAAAATGTTATTGATACTATAAAACGACACACTCAATTATTCCAAATTACGTCTTGCATGTTTACGCTCGCTGTACGTACATGATGTGTCTGCGCCTTGCTATGATGCAAAGCATGTGTGTGTGAGAGTTCGGCCGCCTGGCAGACAAGCAACTCACATCGTTGTCAAATTTCTCTCGGCCCACACGCCGCCCAGTTGCCATGTCTCCCAGACCCTAGCACTACACAATGCAAAATTTTAAAAACGTCTCACATTTTACAAGTTTGTTTACAATATTACTTTACATGATTATATCTACAACACATATGTTTCATTAACAGAAACGGGGAAGCAATGCATTGTGTTGTTATTTCGCACAATATAACCTGAAAGTAGTGGTTTAGTGGTTACAAAAACAAAATCTCAAAAATCCTAAGTTTTCATAAATCCGGGGGTTGTAAATCCCTGAGAGACCCAGACTGGCGAGAGTTTATGTATTTCCTTAAAAATTATCTCGAAAAAAAAATTATATTTCAATCAATATATTAATAGTAATCAAAAATACTAAATAAAATATTCCTCTAAAATTTTCAGAAGCTGTGCTTACTGTTTGAAACGTTGGTGCAAGCTGGCGGTTACATTTAAGATGAAAATGAACGGTAATATAAGCTTTGTTTGCAGCCAAAAAGTCAACGTCTTGCGAATTTATTGTTAAGCTTTATAATTACAAATGCTCACATTAAAATTTTTACGTTGAGGATAAATTTTAGTGTTGATTCCCATTTAAAAATTCGTGTCTGCAAATTTGTTAAGGTCTTCGTATCTTTTGTCTTTCTTTTTATTTTTTGCAGCAAAAAAAAAGCCAGCATTACAAGCCATCCTCTTTTCATGATAGAGATATATATATATATATATATATATATATATATATATATATATATATATATATATATATATATATATATATATATATATATATATATATATATATATATATATATATATATATATATATATATATATATATATATATATATATACAGGGTGTTCGAAAAGTAATGCATCAAAATGAAACCACGCGAGGGGGTGGGGTTTGTGACCAATTTGAGATGGGGAACCCGTGTCCGGAAACGAACCGTTACGCCCCTGTGAGCAAATTTAATTTCAGGTAAGTCT